>JAAXNX010000288.1:0-34839 GCA_036491905.1 Folsomia manolachei
ACTGCTGCCTCTATCCAATCGGAGGGGGGTTACGCAACTTCGGCAATTGTAAGGCATTCCTCCTGCAATTTTGCGTTTCAGTATTTATCGTCGCAGTTTAAGACCAGCCACAATTTATCAAGAATTATGAAAGTGCAATTCTCACCATTGCATTTAGAGCATGACGGGTGACACGGCCGGCATACTGTGTCAGGTCGACTATACCAAAATCCGTTGGAACATTGTTTATCCGTCGTGGAGGACGACGACACATTTTCCTCAGTCCCGTTTAAGCTAAGGCATCGTCCCGCTCGGTTAAGTTTTCGCCCTGTGACACATGCCACGCACTCATTTTCACCCGGACCAATGCAAGTCTTACAGCTTTGCGAGCATCGAGAGCAAACTCCCAAATCATTGTAGTATCTACAAAATATAGGACCATTATAGTTTAAACATTGTAATTCTGAAAATTTTTCGTTTACCCATCCGAGCAATGTGGAAGACATTTCCCATTTTCTAGCATCCCATCAGATCGGCATTCCATACAAACTTCCGCAGATTGGCACTGAGTGCATAACTTTGGACAATCCAGACACTCCTTTTTGCTCGGCGTCAGATAAGACCCAATGGAACATTTGTTTAAACAGTTTCCCAAATACATGTAAGACCCTCGCGAGCATTGAAGACATTGACCGACTCCTTCACATCTAACACAATTGTCCACTTGACAAGCTAAACACTGTCCGGATTCGACATCTAGAAAAAGACCTCCAGGACAAACCTGAAACAGAGAAATAGCTTAATTAAGTCCAACTCTCTGACGCAAAATACGCCATGAATATGTCACTTCCTACCGAATCTCTCTTTTCGCATGAGGTGGAATCAGAGGAAAGTCCAAATCCAACTAGACATTCAACACAACGGTTTTCATCGCACGATTTGCATCCCACAGGGCAAGAAATGCATTGTCCAGATTGGGATTGACGTCGTCCACTACCGCATTTTGTGACACAATTTCCATTTTCTAAATGAGTTCCTTTGGCACATTGAACGCATTCGTTGCCCATTGGGCCAGCACAGGCGGAACAGGATGGCGTTGGACATTTCTCACAGGAAGAATCCGCTTCAAAATACCCAGACGGGCAAGATGCTAAACATTTTGTTCCAAAAAGGACTAAATTATGATCACATGCTGCACATGAGGTATTGTTTTCACAAGATTTGCATCTTTGAGGGCAGGAAAGGCACTCTTTTTTGTCCGTATCTGTAAGCAAGCCAAAAATATTTATAAAGGTATTTAAAATTTTCTGCAGAACTAGAGTAGAAATAAAACTTACCAGAAAAATAACCATCAGGACAGTCATTTACACAGATTGCAAGGTCTGAGATCCAATACTCATTCCGACATTGGGATCGAATCATTTCCGGTTTTTGTACTTGAGGCAAGGCTTCAGAAGCACCGGGATAAAGATAGTCTTGGGGTATAAATCTTGGAGACCCTTGACTTTGAGCTTCACGGTATTGACCTGATGATGGACTACTTAAAGATCGAGATCGTAGTCTTGTAGGATTCAAATCAGTTCCATAGAGGACTAACTGCCATTTCTTTAAAATTCCGGGCTGGTTAATTCTCCGGCTTCCAGAATTTATAATTTCTAAAGTCCATCTCCCATGAGCTTGTTCTCCCCAGAAATGCACGGAAAGAAATGGCCAATCATCAAAGTTTGAGCTAGAAAGATCAAAATTTAGAATTAACATTTCAGAGTTAACATTTTAGTGCTAAAAAGCTTTGTTAAAATCTTAATAAAACACACACCTTGATACATCTCTAGGTCGCTCAAAAAGCAGTACAGACGTCGTTCCCATTGGTGAGGTCAGTAAAATTCTCAAGTTTCCTCGAGGAAAGAACCTTAGCGAAATTTTGCATTGTACATGCTACAAAAATAAATGTCAAAATATGACGCATTTGTAGCAATTGCATCGATCCTAAACATAATTAGCTTATACAACGTACCTCGAGATATCGGATTTCCGAATTGGTTCCAGCACAACCATCTACATCCATAAAAACCTTCACCTTTCCCAAATGTGCGCCTGGAATTTCCCTATCTTCCCTGATTTCTCTAGATTTGCAAATATGCTGCGGTGGAACACCAGACCAATCCACGGCCAATTCCACAATTTTACCAGCGTCCATCAATCCATATCCAAATTTGTGACTGACTGTTGTAATTCAGAACAAAATATAAATATAGTCTCCACTAATTGGCATCAGATTCCATCCAACTATTTTGGTAGCATTGTTAATATTGTGGATTGATTACATTTTCGTTGAACCCCGTTGACATACCAGCCCTCTTCCTTCACTAATGGGTCAGGTCTGCTCGTCATAACCACCAAATGTTGTAAATCTCTCCAGGTCAAGTTGGGGTTGGCCTCGAGGGCTAGGGCAGCTATTCCGGCAGCCAGTGGGGCACTCGCACTAGATTCATGAAGTTTACTTGACATTATTTTTAATCCAACGAAATGTTTCAAAATTGTATTTAAAAAATCCTTACCTTGTTCCAGTATGCTCCACGGTACCTATGAAATAAAAAATAGAACGAATAGTACGACCAAAATCTCCATTCCCACTCTGCGCCATGTCGAAATATTTACAAAAATAAATTACTTACAAATATGATCCGGTCTTAGACGTCCATCCATGTCAACCGTGGCCACACTTTTGTCCAGTGTTGGCGTCCCACTGGAGTAGGTCGTGGCCAGGGTCGAGGCACATTCTTCCAAGTACCAAGGTTTATATCCTCCTTGGGTCGCGGATGATATTGACAACGTGAAAATGGAATTAGTGTAGCCGTCACAGTTACATGAGTCCACGTGTCGACCTCCATTACCAGATGCCTACATTATTTGGAAAGAAAGATATAAATGTCATATCATTTTTATTTGCACACTCCACTGCTAACAAATCTACTTGAAATAGTAGCCAACGTACCCAGATAAAGATGGAACCTAATCCCCTTCGCCCCTGTGTAATTATATTTAGATAATTAACTCAAAATAATTGGAAACGTCCTCCTTCGCAAAGGAAGCCATTTATTTTTCAGGACATGTCAATACTTACATTAGTCACTCCATAGATGAAGGCTCGTCTCGCCAGTGGACCAGGTCCATCCACAGTCTTTCCATCATCCTCAGGTCCCCAAGACGCGGAGTAAATGTCAACATGATCCGGATTCAGACCCAGTGCTTTCGCCTCCACGGCATCGTTTACGGTACCATCCAACATCCGAACACCACCGATTGAGGCGTTATAGGCGACACCCACGCCACAAATATTATTTCCTGCCGTTGCCGCAACTTCTCCAGCACATCGAGTCCCGTGCTTGTTGTCTCCATTGTCTTGTGGCGTGGGATCACTGTCATTGTCGTTTATGTCAGTGGATGCTCTTGGGTCCTATGTAATCATGTATTGAAGACAATAAGTTAGTCTACATACATTCCTCCCGAAAACCAATTATTATTCATATATGTCATCCTATCACATCATACATAATTTAGTAGAAGGTCGGGATGATTTGTCTGGATTCCGTCGTCTAGAATGGAAACCACCACTCCTTTTCCGGTAAATCCTTTTTTCCAAGCTGCCAAAACGTTCATGTCAAATCCATCCTTGGAGCCTCCGGTCTGTCAAAAGTTATCAAAATTACAAATGCATCTTGTTGGTTGAACCTACTTGCAAAAACAAGTCAAGGAAAAATAGAACAAGTAATCTCACCAAATACCACTGCTCTTTCCATAATGGATCCACAAAGCCACTACTGGAATATGGGGGGATGAAGGCGTTGTGGGCTGAGGACGCAAAATAAGGATTTTGACCACTTGCTTGAGAATTGCCTTCATAATAATGGAAATCACGTTTTGTCCTTTTTCTTTCTATTTGTTGTTCAAACCAATGAACCTGTGGAAAAATAGGGAATAAAGAGTTGATCACGAAATGTATCTCATCCCATTTAATCCAATTTGGAAACCAGACTCATTTCTGGAATACCAATTAGCGAAGAAAGGAAATGACAGAAAACCTACATACTTACATCTGGTTCGTTTTCTAGTAGGGAGTGATGCTCATCGCTTGAAGAAATTGATCTTTTTCTGACTTTTGGGTGCTCAAATAAATAGTAGTTCTTAAGGCTGCCAATCTGAAAATAACCAAAAAAATATGGAGATTATTCGTATATTCTTTATATTTGCTTCTTATCAGGGTCATGAATTATCGTGGCATTTCTTTTCCAATCTTTACATTTTAAATATTTTGCATTTCATGTCACCCTGATTTCTATTTTGATCCATCCTTGAGAAATTATTGTACTCTACACAACTACTAGATTTCCATTTCATTACCCATCCATTGCCAAAGAAAATGAGAATAGATTAGATGCAGTCACCAAATAATAAATAAGTACCACTTGCTAGATACTGCCAACCATAAAATTATATAAAAGCAAAGCAAAAGTAGCTAAAAATGCATTGTAACAGAGGAACAGAGTACTTGAATATGAGGATTGTGCTCAAATATGCACATTCATTGAGGCAACAATGCAATTATGGTGGAGTGTGTAGCATAAAATAATGCTGCATGCCAAACCAAGTGCAGCAATGATTACATTTTAGTGCAACGAATGTTTGGTGAAGTGCAACGAAAAGTTGACAGTATGGCACCAAACAATGCTCCACATTTAGCTGCATTAAATAAATAACTTTCACTATTATTATTTTGCCTCTCCTTCTCTACCTGGTGAGTTGGATGGATGGAATTTGAATTGCAGTTATTTAATAGGCAACTTAATTTATTTGGCGTCATCTTCCAATCCAATTTCGTAATGGCATGGATTATTTTTAAGCTTCTCATTCATTAGATTATCCTCCTTTCCACTTAAGTGATGGATTTTGTTATATAAGTCATTTCTTTCCAGAACCGAATTGGCATAATGAAACCTGTTAATTACCGGTGGTCATTGCGTGACTGTTAAATGACAATAATGGTGGGTTGACAAAATCAAATCATGGCAATTTTCCTTAATAACATGCAACATGCAGGAACGGAATAAAACACGAGTCATTTCAGATCTGGCAGGTTAATCAAAATTTTTTATGATAATAAGTTTCAGCAAGTTCAGGAATTATTGATTTGCAGACGTCGTTCCTTTGTCTCAAACAAGGAGAAAATAGAAAATAGCACACGGACACGATATGCTTTTAAATAAGTCCGACCATAAACAAATGAATATTTATTTATATGACCGGAAATAAAATTTGAATAGAATGGGACAATACTTAAAAAGCATCCGCCCAAAATCTAAATTTAATATTTTACAAAAAAGCACCATGTCAGTTTACAGTTTAGTTTTTATTCCATTCTCAATTAAAGACACGCTACAACGAGCAAATGGTTTCGCAAAAAATGATTTAGGTTTAGCTTTGTAAAACCATTTTGCAGGCAACGACCATCAAATAATAAAACTCAAAAAAATTGCAGGAAATTGTCACTGAAGCAGGATTACAACCAACTCCATCCTAAAAGTCAACCCTAAAATTTAATTCCGATTCAAATGCATTTATTTATTTTATGACTTGTTGAAATGAAAATGAAAGCGAAAGTCTGTTCCACCAACAAATAAATTTGACAACTGAGAATTTGACAGTGTTTATAGACTTCTGTGTGACCAAAAGACAAGGAGGACCAAGTAACATTTATTTTACCATCTCGAATGGGAAAACTGTAATTACACCCTCCTAAATCACGGGTTTTGACAATTTCTAATTTTAGGGTGAACGGTGAAGGTTATGATTTCCCATTTCCTAATTACTTTGCATTATTGTTGATGAGTAGGCTGGGCAATCCACACCGGTGGGTTGGATTCTGATTGAAGTGCTATTTATTGAACCCTATTACTAAAAGTGAATGATGGTCCTTAATTGCAAGAGCTTTGATTATATTTTAGAGGATCTGCTCCAGAATTTGAAGAAACTTGAAATACCGTGTTACGGAATTTTGCTTTGCTATATTTATCAGCAATCAGATAATTATGTTTAACCGACTTGCAAATTGGCATAGATTACAAGATATGAAGATGATACTAAATTGGTGTAACTATTAATTCGAATTATATCTGATGTTTCTGCTGCTTTTTTATACCAAGAATCGCAGATATTATTAATCAAGTTTAGATTGTTGCCGTGATTTAATCAGTGTATGATCCACTGATTCTTTTCATTCATTTTTTTAAAAATCATGCTAATCTTTTTGTGGTACTATTTGTAAATTAAAACATTCTACAAAAAATAAGTGTGCCGACCTCTGAAAAAATATATAAATTGAAACGGCCAATTGCACAAAAATCTGCAGAATAATACATCTTGCGTGGCTTGTAAAGTAGTTTTAGATAAACATAGGATAAGTACGAGTATGATTATCAGTGTTCCGTATTTAGTGTCTAAGAAAAGATTAATTAAAATTGATCATCTGAACCCCCGACCCAAGTATTTCCAAGTATAAGAGGATAAATGGACTGATGAGCGAGCATGTATGTATTCGTCATATTGGAACTATATACGTCGCAAGAACACTAAAAAATTGTAACTCAACTTAAATTGTAACTTAACTAAACTGCGTAAAGGAAACCTTGAACTTTCGGAATCTTGTCCAATTCTTTACAAACCTATCCACAAGAGTATGAAGTCCATATTATGGACTCATGTTCATGTCTATCGGTCAGAAGTACAGAGAGCAAATGAAAAAGAGACAAAAATGAAGTACACATGCAGTCAAGGAAAGTATTATTATTTTTGTTACGGAATTATTATTACAGCCACAAATCATGGTAGGGAATTTGATCACTTGTCAAATTAGTTAATTCGACAAGTTCAAGTGAGACTTGTTAAATTACAAATGAAACAAGGTTTCCGATTCTTATTGTGTCAGACTATGCCATAAATCAATAAATCATTCTAAAACAAGGCAATTACACGCAAACAAATAGTTGAACACCAAATAACACTGTTTCTAAACCTCATGAACAATTTAAACGCATTCAGATTTCTCAACCATGTTCCAGCTTCACCAGATTTCACTTATACTCAAAGTGATAAAAGTCATAAAATTGTCACAACAAACATTTTCCTAAACTTGACCCAATTGTATTTCAGACCTAGCCGCGGTAGTTATTCCACAAGAATTTGTCACTTAAAATTCAATGCCGACCAAATTAGAAAGTCAAAATCAAATGTGTGACTCTTTTTAGGTTTAAATGGTTAACATTTTTATGCATGGCTGGGCCATCGGGGAGTCACAAAATGAAAATGGTACAGGAAGCAAAGCAAGTAACGACGATCAAATTGCAACAAAAGTAAAAGCAGATTTATTATTTAGTTTACATTTATTAATTTAGCAACAAAGTGATTTCCACACAGACATGCCTATGCAACTCTGCAGCTTCATTAACTGAGATACATGCACCTTGACTGACTCTTGCATTTGTAAATTGCAACTCTATTTGTTTACCAAGAGATAACATCACGTAATCAGGCAACAGTTCTTTCCGTTTCAAAAATCCGGTGAATCATAATGTGTCATTATTAGCAGTGATTGATTGATTACCTGTCCCGTATTGACGAATCCATGTTCCTCTGCGACTTCATTGGCTCTGGACTCTCCAGCCGGGATATGGACGGCGAAATGATGAGAATACAGATGAGAATATGATTCAGATATCCAACACAGTATTAAAACAAGTATCACATTCACCACGGCTGCACAAGGTAATGAGAAAAGAGGTGTTCTGCTCCTTCGAAAAGTTCTACTGAAAAAATTACTCGTCATAATTAAGAACAAATAGAGTGGGGAACTCTATTGTTGGTTGATGGGTAGGTTTGCTTCCTGTGATCTGATATTAATGAAATGCTTCAATGTCTTAATCCAATCTTGTTATTTCATCAATTGAGGTCAGGTAAAAAGAAGCATGTTCATTTGACAAGATCACACCCATGCTTGATGGGCACTAATTCAAATATAATTTCCTTCTTACTACCACTCACTTGCATTAAGCTAACTCAGTCACATTACCAGTCAACAGGTTGGGCTGACTGGACACCTAATTGGTCTTACGTTAAAATCTTTGGTTTAGGTGTCACAATTAATTCCACTTTTTAATGTATCAATTTTACTTAAGGCAGCAGACAAGTTAATAAACAACGCCAGATTACGGTGGACGTCGACACCCTGAACACAACTGACTGTTATCAGAATTTCCTCTTGTGACAAAACTTAGAGTGCGGTCTCACCCAAGCAACTTGTTGTAGGTGGGTGCGATGTGGTGTAACATTAATATTAATATCTGAGTGGGTTTTTGTGCATTCCTCGTTTTTTCATTGGTAAGTTTAGACACTGCGTCATTCAGTTCGTGGTTAAAGAAAAGTTTTTTTTGCCAAACTGAGCCGTCATCAATGTGGTCAACTGGCTTGGGTTGGTTTGGAGGAGATGACAAATTAGAATTATAATTGTTTTGCTTCTGATGGACTCAGTCACTTGAAGTGTAAGTAATTTGAAGAGGAGGAGAGTGAGAATTGACGGTCTTCAGAGGACAATGAAAGTTATTTTGAGGATTTCCAACACGATTCGTTACTTCATTCATGGTCCATTATGTATTTATTCTATACATTGGTGGGTGGACAAGGACTTTGACAAAATCAATCAACTCATCATCACGTCACGTTTAGTCCGAAAACATCTTCCATCAAAATATAATCCTACTCCAAAAGTAAAGGCTATATTTTCAGATATTTTCCTCTGTTTGGATAAAACCTCCATCCACAGTTCCGAAACCAATTTGAGTTTGTTTTTTCAACGCCTAGTAATGAAGGTCGCCCACAACTTGAGTTATTATTATCTTCATGACACTGACACTTGTTGGCTGACGTGTGTTGAAGGGTTCAGGTAATGATGCTGCATTAACTACTGTAGTTGCAGATTAGTTGGCTGCAAGTCCGAGAGGAAATGTACTGGGTAGGAATATCACCAAGTTCTTTGGTTTCAGAAAATTGAGACAATCAGGCAGGTACGCATCCAGCCTCTTCAGTAATCATGTAATTAAAAAGTCGTACAGAATTGAGTTAAATTGGTAGTTAAAGCAAGTTTAACCCAAGAATAGAATAACGTGACTATGTAAGTAATTTGAGGTATTACAATGCCGTAATCAAGTCTATAATATATTTACAGTGTTGGCTGAACTTGCTTGTTATAAAATTACCTAGCTTAGTTTTTCTATCAAGTACAAAATAAAATATTAATTGCAATTTGTTGAATAAGTGAAACTATTTAGTAGTCAATGCCGCATTATAATTTGTTATAAACAATAAATTCACTTTTCATTTTCCAATAATCTTTTGTGCTGGAATTTGTATCAGTTTTATCAGTCAGCTAGGCCACGATTTTACTTTCTTATCCAAATACTTTAACTATCGACATTGTTACAATCATATTGCTCCAGAAAAATATTGCCTTGCTTAAAACACTAAGGAATTCAAACAAATAACACACACGTTTAGCTTCAAATGGATGAGGCATTGAGACACACCTATCCTGCCACCATTTTAAGATGTCTGTAAGATATCAAGATTTGCACACAAACGGATAAAGTACAGGGCCAATGAATGACTGAGATATAGTTCAATCAACAATAGGAAAACATCTTGATTATTTATTGGTTACCTATCAGAATGTTTGTGGTTTGGCGTGGTTCTGGGATAAGTTTAATAAATATGCAATGCAGTGATTGCTGTATGGATAAGAAGTACAAAAAACAATTGAGAGCTTGCTTCTGTTGGGGCAGGTAGCTCAGAACAGGATAAAATTAAGCGTTGATCGAGAGCAGCACTAATAACACACTCACCTCGAAGTTCAGTCAGAGACAACTAAAAGTAACCAAAGACATAACTAACCCAAATCGCCTTTGAAAGAGTTAGTTTTGCTTGCATAAAACAAATCCATTTCATTGGGATTGGGTCTGTGGCGTATTCTGCCACTGCTTCAGAATAGTGATACTCAATCCTGCTACTTGGTCAAATATTGCAATGCAATCCTATACAATGCAATGATGAGATCAAGCAGGAGTGAGTCGAGAAATAGTGACCAGTACTGAAGTACTACCAAAACCATCCAACTTCAACTATATAGTTTTGTATTTTATTTGTCAATTTGATCTCGTATCTAGAAGCACGTAATGGTCAGTTAGGCAGGGTGTGAGAATATTGCTTATCCCTGCTGCAAAGTAAATTGCGAATATTAACTATTCAAGGAATTGGTAGGGTATCGGTATAGGAGACTAATAATGCTAGATACAAACTTGTATCCTATGACATACCTCGCCAATTAAGAACCTAACTAGCCCTTCGTATTCTGATACAAAAGTCCTCCTGCATTTCAAAGACAAAAGACAATTATGTTGCATTGCTTACATCAAAAATTGTTATGTGATCAAAAAAATTCAGTGTATCACGGCAGGAGGACAGATTGCCGAATTGAATTTAAGTTGGGCCACCTAACTAACTGGCAACTTGAAAGAAATGCAGAGCAAATCAAATCACAGCAAGTGACCACTTTTTTTTAGGCGAGGGATGAATGAGTGGAAAGAAGATTAAGTAAGTTGACGAATAAATAGTTAACAGATCTGGTTTAAGCAGTTATGTCGAGGGTTAGCTGCAACTTTTTTGCATTTGCAAGTTGTCTCCACACCCAACTAAACTTTAAATCGTCATAAATTACCAGATGTGATGTAAAATGGAATAAAATTAGCGATTTGCACTAAATATCACAAACTGCATTTTTGTTCAGTTGCACAATTAGAGTAAAATGCACACGTTGCAAGATTGAATTACAAATTGGAGTAGTCGCGTAGACCGATACGCGAGTAGGAACGGTGACGTAAAATTATAAACTAATTTAACTACACGCACTCTGACCGTAAATTGAGACAAATTCAGCAGTTTATAATAAACTAGTAAGTTTGGGAATTGAAGTCGCAAATAAGTAAGAACACACATAATGTCATTTAAAAAGGATTATGCTAATTAATAAAAAGCTAAGGCATATGAAATGAATACTGGGCTAATTCCAACCAATAGTAGCTTAAAGGCATTAATGACAATCGAGTCAACTATGGAATTTAGTGTTCCATAGTTCAATGGGCTGTTAAAACTTTTCATTCATTTTGCATACTATATGACCATAAAACTTGTTCTATGGCATAACTGAGCCAATTACAACAAATTTTAAATCGATAATTTTACAAATTCAGGGTAAAGACGAAAGTGTTTAAATAAAAATTGGTAAAATATTTTACTTTAAATTTTGTGTTATATTAGTATATTAAAGTACTTACTTACAATTCGTTTCAAATGTGATTTTCATAAATGAGAGTTTTGTGTAAAACAAATCAGAAATTCGACATTATAACCAGTAAAGAAAAGTTTAAACGCTTACACCAATCCTCAGATAAGTAGTAGCCTTGATTCGATTTGGTTTGATTTCACTAGATATTGACTGTCAAGTGTCATTCAATAAGTATTTAAATAAAATTATTGATCTTCACCGTGAAACTATGCACCACTTACAATCACTGGTTTTCCACAACTGTTAGCTGTTACGTTACAGTATTCTGATTGACTACAAAGTGACATTAGTTGGACTAGTTGTGCTTTAAAACCTTGGTTCATTTTGGTTTAAATAAAACTTATAAAATGTTCTCAATTTTACATTTGACTTATTTTATTCCTAGTAAATGTCTTCCATGGTTGACTGAGATGGTTCTTGTTATTGCTGTATTTGCTAACTGACGCACAAAACTTTATTTGACATCTTAAAACAGTTTCGCTTGCTTGATTTTAAGCTTGTAATGTTTTTTAGGCTCCCAATTTAATGTTGCTGCTATCAGTCATGTCACTGACTGATTTGATGGAGTGACAATCCAAATCTTTGTCACTCGAAACAATTTGGTTCCATTTCAATCATCTTAGTTTCTTACTTTTAGTTATGATTGCAGACATTTAATCAACTCTTCCACTTGACGCTCACCCGTTGACCACTTTGCCAACTTAACTCTTCAATCCTTTACGTAACTAACTTATGAACTAAAGTAAAATAACTTTATGTACTGCATTTTATTTTATTTTGGCGACTTCCCATTGCCTTCCATGGCTTCCGCCTAAGTCTAGTGGAGAAATTCCCCTTCCCAGCTGGGAACATGTTTTAAGAGCATTCATTGCATGCTGGGATGAAAAGGGTATACATTTTTTTTACTATTGCCTTGTTTTGTTATAAGTTGCCCTGTTACATTGAACTGCATCTCCCAAAACCCGCAGCATGGGTCTTTAATGTAGTCTCGCCCACTGCAGAAACACTTCTTTATAACGATCTTGCCATGGGATATGCGAAGTTACTTATTCGACAACTTAATTTTTAGCAAGTAGAGTAAGTAACAATTAACATTGCTACAGTTTGCCAATTGTCATGATCGTCAAGCAAGTATGACATCCATCATCAAGTCCAAAGTATTGCACCACCTCAAGTGCACTTAAGCGTAATTCATACTGTGTAGCAGAATGCTACTTAATTACCTAAATAAGTGCATGCAAATGGTAATTAATCATATGCATGCCGTTGCAACTACAGACTTTTCGGTGCAACTTTAGAAATTGCATTCTGATTGCACAACTGAAATGAAGAGATGCACAACTGCAATCTTTTAAAAATAATGGAATATGCACATAACTTATTTCCTGTTAAATACTTGAAAATTTTTAATTTTATGTCATCAATCATCATACGACTGCGTTATTTAACAAGTCACATTGTAAAAACTTGAGTTTGTTTTATTATGTCTAGAGCTGAGACGAGGAATGGGGAAAATTAAGTCGAGTTAAAGTTAGACAATACAATTACACATTGTTTCAAGGATGAGACGAGGACTTGCGAGTGTTGCATGCATGCATTTGCAAATACAAACATAATGCAACACTTGACGGTTATTTATTCAAAATATTTGTTAAGCTGGCTCAACGTGATGAGTTTATTTGCGTAGTGAAATAAGAAGCCTTGCAGTCCTCCTGCAGTGTGTTTTAGATGCACAAGCATAATATAATACTCACATAGTAATGAGATCCCTTTAAATATTTGTCAAGCTTGAAATTCTGAATGGTCCAACAATAGATTTGAAGAGAATGTTTGCTTAGAAAATTTAGAGAATGGTTGACTGAAAGAGTTGAAAGTAATTGTGATAATTGGGCGCATCTTTGAGTAATGATGGCCATTCATGGACTCCCCACGGCTTCTTCACTTTTGCTTTTCAAAGTCTTGTTCGTCGTCAGTCATTATCGCATCCAATTCCATGGAATAATTTGATGTTTCGAAATTTTGCTACTTTCTTGAAGAAGGTTAAAGTTGTGTGCTAAAAGTTTGTTGGTATTTTGGATCCTCGGTAAGCTACGAAATTGTCTCGTAGTCACTCGATGTGGAGAATGCGTCTGGGAACAAATGTTAATAATAATACGAAGGTTCTGATTAAGTGTAGACATTGAATTGTTGACTTAATAACGAAACTGAAGATAAGTTTGCAGTTTGTTTTTCAAATATTGTTGAACAGAAAGTGAATTGTCTTGGTTCAATTGGCTCTAAAGGAAAATGATGATGAAAATTAAGCGATGCATATCCAGTGACTAATTGATTCTCGGGTGAACTCCAAGCAATTCACGGTATGACATTGATGGGATGGGAGTCTGCCGAATTGAAATCATTTTTAGCATTGTGCGAATATTTATTGCATGAAGTTCAATTTCAAGGTGATTCCCATGTTTTCATTTTATGAGGCAGACAATTTACAAGCAGAATCCATGCAAAATCTCACGATAAAAGTTTTTAATCATTTTTCTCTATTACGTTATCGTGCCACGACCGTAATTTTACGATTTGCTGGACTGCCCCATGGCATGGGTGGGGTCCACTAAATGAATTTTTTATACGAATATTTCGCAAAGCTATAAAAATAGTTACTTAGGTACGTATGTCTTATACCGCGACAATAAGCAGCATTGTTTATCATCAGCCATATTATCAAACCAATTTATCGAGACTAAATTTCTCTTCCTTATTGCAATAGAAATCAGTAGTCTGTGGATTACTAGCCGTTGATGGTGGTTTCTGTCACTAAAATTCATTCAAGCTGTAAAAAATAGCCACAAAATTACAGAAAAACGTCGCCATGTTGTTTACAGATTTAGTCAAAAAAATGTATCGAGAACACATAAAATTAGACAAAACTTGCAATTCATACGGAATGAATCATGACAGAAAATTGGGTAGATAATGTTGAAGGTCGTGCCAAACAATTTTATTTTGTTTTGCAAACATGCTATGGATTTCATAATGAGATTGACTTTGGTCTCTTTTCTAAAATTGTGTTATGTCATGATTAAATTTAAGCTAATTTAATGAGTGATTTCCTCATTCTCAGGATGCTTCAATTCAATTAGACTAGAATGACCTAACCGGTCGCGGTTCAGTCAGTTTTAATAGTTGCTGACATTCGCATCAAGAAATGCAGTTTGTAGTTATCATGGGATGCATGGAATTCCGTTCGCTTACACAAATATAAAAATGGTTTGCACTTTTTTTTGTGGACAAGCCCAAGGTGACTGAAATAAATAGCATCCAGAGAAAAAGAATTTGAGTTTTTCACTCCATCACAAATTGTGAATCAAATTGTGCTGATTTTCACCACATTTTAGCTTTAACAGATCCCAGATTCATCTAACGACGGAATTTGGAGTTGCATGAGCAGGGAGCACTGCAGTCTTAAACAAACGGGTTAAACTACCCTTTGCAAAAGGGAGTATAAAGTGAACCTTATTGACAATGCAATTTAGTCTCATTCTCATTGTTTCATGAATATTATGCCATGTGAGGTCAACATTTGCATTCCTTCAATCGGGATTAAACTTTGAGGATTGAAATGCAGTTGTGTCATCCTCAGGAATTTTGCATGGTTCCGAGATGCATAGACGACTCAAAAAACTGGACGCCATAAATAAAAGAAATTTCTTGAACACATTAACTGCTTACAAAATTGTATAAAATTTATTAACAAACGAAAAACAAATGATGAAATAAATATTTTATGTGTAATCTTTATAATTACTTCTTATTCTGAGCATTAAACCAAGCTAAACATGAACAAATAAAATGCCAATGCGCATCAGGCTTATCGGAATCTAAAAAATGTCGTCTTTGTACAATTATTGCTGGCTATTTTATATTATATTTTGCTCTTAGTTTGCAATTACTCCTATTTATTTAGACTATCAAATATTAAAACCTAATAAAGTGCTGTACTACAATAAACTCCACAATTAAATAATCTTTAAAATAAAATTTCTGTGTGCTTTTAAAATTATTTAAAGATCAAACTTAATCTGTATCGAGGTAAATGAGTGTGGCTGACATTACGAAAGCACGTTTGTATAACATTCCGACTAGAATGCAAATAATCCAAATAACTTTGTAATAAAATAATATCCGTGACATAAAAATATAAGACATTGTTGAATCATACAACTTTAAATAAATCCATTTCAAACACAAAGTTTCATAAAATCAGATTTTTCCGTAATAACCTAATTGCTTCTCGTACCAATTACCAATCATTCACTTGCAAGACATTTACGATCAAAACTATTAATATTTGAAACAACATTTCCAGTTTTAAAAGGCATTTCACAATGTACAAAACAGTTTAAATAATATTTAACTTCGCAGAAAACGTCATGAAGTTTCCCGTCCTGGATAATGATGAATAAACGAGTAGGAACTTGGATCTCCTCGTTGGCTGGTATTGATTGGTAGTTTAAGCATCATTAGATAACGACAATGATTTAGCACCTCATCGAATTTTTTGGTAAAAAAAAGTTGACTACAGAGAAATTAAAAAGATCAATTCTTCCTCAGGCGGACGGTGGAGTTAAAAATGGACGTTGTGAAATTCATCCTTTGCGGTATTGAGGTGGCCAGAGGAGCGTTAACTTTTAGCATCGATGTGCTCAATACTCTCCAAATCATCACAAGACTTGGATTTCGGAGACCTAGAAGAAAACATTAAAGATCTGTGTGAGACGAAATAAATCATAAATTCTATTTGGCACGTGCTCAAATTGCTTTCTAAATCCCTTAAAGCACTGCTCCCCATCGGAAATATGGTTTTCTCAAGTGCTTTTAGGAGCAAGAGATTTGTACCACAGAATATGGCACCCAATTCACACCCTTCAACCATTAAACACTTACTTGGGCTTCCCAGTGGCTGATCGTCGTAAAACGTGAAGGGCTACCGGACCAATTTTGATCTTCTTAAACACTGAGATGGCTTCGGCATGGGAAAATCCTTGAAACGACTGATCATTCACTTGTAGGATTTCATCGCCTGAAAAAACAAAAGAATAATTGAATCTGGAATGAATTGATTGATGCTCCGGAAATTACACATGGTATTTATGAAATGAATAGCTTTTTTCAGAATCAATTTATTTTCTATTCAGAAATCTCTTGATTTTAGATCAGTCTTGTACTTTCATGAAAAATCCAATAGTCATGTCATGTAATTATGGTAAAAACAAAAAAAACTGGGCGGAGAAAGGAAGTCATATATCGATTTTCAGTGTAATTTGATAACCAATGAAAAAAGTGATTCAAATTATTTTTACCTTCCAACAGCAAATTATTCTCAAACGCCTGTCCCGTTGGGAAAATGGTCTTGACATATTTTAAAATATTTTTATTATTATATTTTATTTATTTATTTATTTTTATTAAAACATTTTTATACCTTGACGAAAATTCCCATGTTCCCTTTTGGAGAGTCCCTTCCACCTATTCATTCAATTTAAACATTGTAAATGCATATTTTTGTCTGTTCTTTGTATTGACAGAACAATAAGAAGTTCAATAAGAGGAGGATGAGACTGATCTCGCATTTTATGGAATGAAGGAGTTTTATTTTCCATTCTTTGTGTATTCTTACCCACAATGGAGAATCCTAAACTTTTCTTCCCAGGCCCTTTCTCAAAAAGTGCCATGATGATCCTAAAAGTAGGAGGGGGAGGAGGATGATACTGATGACTGCTACTGCCACTGCTATTACCCGACTTGGACTTTGATTTCCTTGGAAGAGTACAAAGATTCGTAGTTGTCAGGTAGTAATTAGTGCTTGCATTGTAGGCTGCTGCTTGGGCATCTGCTCCAGCCAACTGACTCTGATGAGGATAAGGGAACTGTCCATGACCCGAATTAATGGCATCCGCATCCGTATCTAATTCAACAAAAGTATTGTGAGTGAAAACGGTGAAAACCCGAATCAAAGTAAGACACTCACTGTAATAAGTCAAGGTGCTGTGTCGTCTATTCTTTTTATTCTGGAGGAGGGGTGCAGGATGAAAATTGTTCATTGGTGAACCCATTGATTGAGGGCCAAATCCAGGATTGGAATCAAGAAGGAAATTAGTCCGAGAGGAAGGGGAGTTGAAAAAGGAAGGTGTAATTGAGATAGAAGGGTTAGGACTGCCAGGATATTGGTTGGGATGTTGATGCATATTGCCAACAAATCCTTGATTAGTTTTGCTTGAATTCTGCCCACCGAATAAAGGAGCAGCAGTCGGGTTAAGGGGAAGGTTGTAAGAAGTATATGGGGGCATGGGTAACTGATTTAATTCCTTTAGCAGCGAAGTCATGGGTGAGTCGACCTTAGGCTCGTTTTCTTCTTCGACTTCTTTAATACTTTGAGATGTTGGAGTTATGTCTCCACTTTTCATGGGGTGAGAATTTGCTCTATAAAAACCCTGGTTCATGGCGTTGTCACCCGGTCCACATCCTGGGCCTACTGGGGTGCTACAATTGCTGTTTGAGTTGGAAACACAACCTCCGGGTCCACGAGCTATTAACACTTCCAACTGCGGACAATTAAACGACGCCGAGGTTAGGATGGCAGTTGCTTCTTCCCAACTCATTCCACGGATTCGGGTTGAGTTCATGTTTACGATCTCGTCTCCAACTTCAATCCGCCCATCACTGTCAAACAAAAGAGAAAGTGGAAGAATAATAAAATAAATTGAAAAGGATTCAGTCAGTCAAACCATTTCATTTTCATTCCTCATTGTTCCAAAGATAGTCCTGGAGTGAAGCTAACTAATCTTTTGTAAGACAATGCATGCAAAGTGTAAGATTCACCACAGAATTCCCCTTTTATGAGAGGAATGATGGAAGTATTTGAATAAATAAAGTGAAGCTAAACTACCCTAATATACAAACTGGGATAGTTCATGTAATGCAAGTTGACAATCGTTACGTTTACTGGGCAAAAACTAAAAGCAATGTGAGACTACTCTGAACTTCAACACTTGCATCGTGATGCACTTTGTGTAACTTTGAAATTCAAAATGAAAGTGCACCAGAGAAAGTTTAAATGTATCATAAAACTTTAGTCCATGCATACACTTATTTCCTTCACTCCCTGGGAGGGATGGAGATTCAGATGGACAACTATTTTCATGTAAAGCAAAGTTTCAATTCAATTCAATCTCCATCACAAAACGAGTCGAGGAATGAAACTGAACTTGAATGTAATGCAAGTTGACAATCGTTACGTTTACTGGGCAAAAACTAAAAGCAATGTGAGACTACTCTGAACTTCAACACTTGCATCGTGATGCACTTTGTGCGTTACTTTGAAATTCAGAATGAAAGTGCACCAGAGAAAGTTTAAATGTATCATAAAACTTTAGTCCATGCATACACTTATTTCCTTCACTCGAGGGGCTCCCTGGGATGGAGATTCAGATGGACAACTATTTTCATGTAAAGCAAAGTTTCAATTCAATTCAATCTCCATCACAAAACGAGTCGAGGAATGAAACTGAACTTGAAATGCCTCTCTTTCTTTCTTTCCTTCTTTCTTTCTTACCGTTCTGCAGCTGAGCCTGGGTGAATGTCTTTTACAATGTGCTCCATCGTCTCACCACCACCATTCCCGTCACCTATGGAACTCTGCAGCTCAATTCCCAATGGTTCGTGAAGCTCTTTTGTTACGTGGAAAAGTTGAAAGCGTTTCCTAACTGTTTGAGGTGGAGGTGGTGGTAGAGGACTTTGGCCACTGGTGAAAGTTTGTGAGGTGAATGTGTCCTTGTCAACATCAACAAGATAAGATGATTGGGCTGAGGAGGATGTACAGATTCGAAATATTTCTTTACTCTCCATCGGAATACAGGGAACGCGTCCAAGTTTTCTGGTACGAAAGTGAGAGTTGGACTGAGACTGAGGATCACAAGAACTTTCTCCAATACAGCCCAAGGATGATGGAGGAGCCATTGTGGGACTGGATGACATTTGCATTTGAGGGAAAGGTCGGTGTTGTTGGTAACTGTAGCTGTCGACATTAGCATTGCCATTACCTCCATGGATTTTGGAATAAGGATGAGACTCGTGTAATGGGGATGTTGATGAGATCAAACTTTGTCGTGCTATAATTGCATTTGCTAAATCACTCTTTCGTCGAACAACGGCCGTTTTAGACTTGGTTATTTTAAGCTCTGCATTGTGTTCCATTATCATGTTAACATCTCCCCAGCCTCTTTGGAGGTTGGATGAATTTCCATTATGACCCAGTTTGAGTTTGTCATGGTCTTCATCATCTACTAGGGTGTCTGGGTGTGTCAGTTGTAATTTTAATTGTAAAGGAGAACCTGACTTAGTCCCGGCCGACTCGGATTGTAAAGGTGAGCTAGAGTTGGAGGGTTCTGAGCCAGAAGAGTCAATTTTGGATTCACTACCAGACTCATTAAGATTCAGGTTGGCTGGATTCCCCTCATCCACATTTTTCGTGCTGTCAGAGTCATATCCAGATTCATTTGAAGAGATGTAAGTGGATCCTCCTGAGGAACTTTGGGTCGTGGGACCTGATCCTGATCCGACAGAGGATGGCGAAGTTTTGGGTTGACTCACATTTTGACTTTGACATGATGAGGGTGAAAAGTGACAAGAATTTGATTGGTTTGGACTGTTCTCAAGAATGAGATCTTTCTCATGCCCCGTGCCATTGCCTTCAGTTTCATGAACCATCTTATTTTCTTCTCTAGTGGGCTCCTTATTTTGCAACTTCTCTCCAGAAAAGTTAACATTAGCACCCATCCCATTTGTATTCATACTCTCACTTTGCCTCATCATTTCTAGATTGGGGTGACTCTTGCTGCCGTGAACACCACCAGATCTCAGTTTCGTTGAGACACCGTTTTCACTGTCATGACAAAATGAGCCAGATGAAGATGATGGTACTTGAACTTGAACTGCGTCCAGCATTTCACAGCTGTTACTATTGTTGCAACCACTTTTTGCAGAGGTTTTTGGCATGAGCAAAGACACTGAGCGTGAAACACCTGCCTTCACCTGGTCTGGATTTTGAACTTGAAATTTTGTTGGTGAAGAACTACCTCCTGTCCCGGCTGGACTATTGCTTCGACTCCGATGACTTTTTCTTTGCCCTTGATGATGTTTATTGGGAGTCAGAGTAGTTGAAAATGGTTTTAAAATGAGATTGGTTTTAAGAAGGACAGCTTCTCCTTTAGACATTGGACTCTGCTCACGAAGTCTACAAATGAGTTTAGTAGTCGAGTTGGATTTATTATTTAAAAGACTCGTCTTTGATTTACCATTCTGCTCTTGGTCAACTTGTTTGCTGAAGTTATCAGCATTGGCAACTTTGAGATGAACACTATCAGAACTGACACTGCTTACGAGAAGCTTGGAAGGATGTTGGTACTCTTCTGGCAGCACAGTTAGCTTGGAACGGACAAAACCATGAGGAAAACCGTATTTTTTATTACCAGCCGAGGATAAAGGCGTTGTGGGTGTGACGTCATTTCCTCCCATTGAAGCAATGTTAATATTATCTAAACTGACTGCTTTCTTGGTTGGGGATCCAGTCGTGGTAGGGATGGGAGAAGAGGATGGTGAGTAAGTATTAGTCGAAGAAGAATAATAACATGGTGACGCACCCAACATTAACATTTTCCCTTTGTTTCCACCAACCTTATTTTGATAATTATGATGGTGGTGGCGTAAATTTGGGGAGAAATCAAGTTCTAGATCCATTGCAGGGTCTTCTCCAGCCACGTAACTACCTGGGAGGGTGGATGTAGAGCAACTTCGAAATAGCGGAGAATTATTATTTTTTAAATGTCTTTGCTCTGTTCGAATGTGGAAATGTGATTTTTTATCTTTTGCATCACTCTCGTGTCTTTTTGGGGCTGGAGCATTGTTATTATTGCACCTTGCCGGACTTCTCCCGGTTCTGGATAATATCATGCCTTTGATGGACTCCACTCTGTCCACGGCTTTACTCTTGGGTGCTTTTAATGTTGCACATTTCCTTACAGAGACTCCTTTGGCATTCACATAATATTCTGCTTCACCTGAGCAGGAGTCTTTTTTGGAGAGGAAAAGTGCTCCGAGATTTTCTTCGGAGGAAGAAGGTTTTCTATAAAGTCCACGACTACTTCGTGTAAGAGTTTTGCTTTTAGAGGAAGTGGCAGTATCATGAGGAAAGTGGGTGTTGGGATCCCCTCGAGAATTATTTTTTGTCAAATTGGCCCCATGAAGGGGAGGAACACGATGGTGATGATCGGGACTTAGTGCATTTCCTTCACTTTTCCGGTGACGACGTTCTCTTTCCTTGGGTTCTTTATGAGTCCCATTTCCTCCTAATGAGAGACGCCAATGTTTATGGACGACGGAGTTGGTGGCAGAATTTCCTCTCAGTTTTCCGGTCCCATCAACCACCTCCACACTTGCTGTTAGGTCAGGTGCTCCATTGTTGGCGTTTTTGAACTGGCTCCATGTTTTCCCCATTTTTCTTCCCCATGTTGCAAACCCTGTGGGAGGCATCAAGATAAAGGAGATGAGACACGCTTCTTAAGTCTCATCAGGTAAATTATTTACATGAACATAATAATATTTGGTAAATAAATATGCATGATCCACCTGAAGTTGAAGGCAACCAACGGCACCCATGGTGCTCGCGTGCTTACCGACGTTTTTTTATATCTCTACATCAAAATATTATTCTGAAACATGTCTATGTCTGCCGTGTGATAAGCTACTCATCCCCATATTGCACGCACTATTACGTAAACCCGTTTAGTTAGCGTGGCAAGTGGAGGGTAATCTTAATCATAGGTTGGGGAATGCCCTATCAATTACAGAGTCAAGTAAATAATATTTTCAGCCTCCCTCATTTCTTTCTGACACTCATCATTTACGACATGTGACTTGTTATCCTGTGTAAATATTGTTTACAATTTAAAAAATAAATATTAAACGTTTCATATAATAACTTTTCATATAATCTTTCAATCTGTCTAGTGTCTCACTTCCGTAAATGTGGTACCGAACTATCCTGGGTTTAGATACTGAAGCTAAATTTACGATATAATCTCAAATGACTATTAGTCATAAGGCACCAACAACTCTGACGAGCTACTATTTGTTGACTGTTAAATAAATGAATCATCCAATTTTTTGTTTGTCTACTGAACCATGGCATTTTTACGCAACAGCCAGAACTAACAAGTTCGCTTACCTACCCTAAGCGTAGGTGGTATTGTTTATGTAAGCATGCGTATTTTATCATCATATTTCACCACCTTCCTACACTTCCGTAAACTAAATGTCAAACATTCTATTTTTACATGTAAATATCAAACTAGAACGCTTGGCTGCTTGAGAATATTTATCTTAAACGACCAAGACCGCAAGTGCACCACTGCACTGTGTTCCAAATTTCAGAGAAATGTCTTGAATTAAGTCATCGCAATGCAAGCACGTCAGCGGGTGAGACACTTTTTTACCACCAGGTTCACCACAATAATTTGGAAAAGGGAAGTATTGTCTGCATTTACCTTTTTTGACAGGAGTGACAGGAGATTTGGGACTTAGAGGTGGATTGGCATTTGTTGCTGTGGCCTTGTTGTTTTTTACCCCCTTGAGATGAAGTATTTGTGGTCGCGTTGAGGTTGTTGAGGACTTGAAGATGGAATCATTGCTTTGACTTTTTCCCACGACATTTCCAATACCTCCTCCAACATTGGCTCCAGAATCTGAAGGTTGAGAAAGTGGAGAAAGGCTAACCAGACATGCAGCAGCTGGGACGACGGCTCTCTCCGTTTTTCTACGGAACAGTCTCATATTTAAAGTTTAAGGTTGAAGCGAGAGAACGACCAACTTCCGCTTTTCCAGAATTTCCGTCTCAATTTAGAATTTGGTTTGGAATGCAGACCCAGTACTAGGTCGACAGCTCTGAATCCGTCTTCAGCTCCGACATGACATTCCAGACTGGTCCTGTTGGTGACATAATAAAACGAAGGATTGCAAAATGTTTCAAAACCACGACAGAATTTCATGTCCCTTCAACTAAAACTTTCTCTACTTCCGCCCTTCTTAGAGTGAAACTCGGTTGGAGAGAACTCTCAGTTCTCTCAGTTTTCATTATTAAAATTCTTCACCTGAACAAGGGTTTTCTTGTTCTTGTAAATTTTACAAATTAAAACTCAGACTCTTGTCCAATGTAAGTACTTGGGATAGGATCACATCAATCACAAAACTACTCGGGGAGAGTAGTAAATTAATAAAAAATTTATGACTGAAACTTTTTAACCGGATCCGGAATGTTTTGCTACGCTCTAAACTTTTTAATTTTTATTTTGTTTCAGTTCAAACTTTCCATTGTTCGTTCCACTCTTGGTAGTTGGTTAAGCGGACTCTGCAATTTTTTTAACAAATGATTTGTGACAAATCCAAACCGAGCAAAAAAGTATTTTGAACTTGAGTTGCCTTTCAAATCCACCCTTCCAAATTTGACACCACGCACTTTTATTTTGTTACTGGTGCCGTAAAGTAATGGCAATTTTGTAATAGTTGGCCCAAAGTTATTAAGTCAGTCAGTGAGGCAAAAACCATAAAATTCGCCCATTCGGCTCAACGTAATTGTGACTCTAGTTAATTCCAAAATCCTTCGTAATCCTGTCCCAAACCCAAACCCACCAAAAACCAAGAGCAAACTACTTGCATCCATTCTGCGTCCATGGGGTTTAAGGGCCTTTAGTAGGAAACCAAATAAAGCAACCGACCACTAAACTAATGATCATTGACTGATAACAATACCTCCTGAACTATGGTGTATGAGTACATAATTCCCATTCTCTGCCTGTACAGATATTCTCTCTCTCCCCTTTATTAACCAGGTATAATTAAATTTTACTCCCTTCTATATTGACCAGATAGTGGCTGACATTTGAATTTGTACCCTCAATTTAAGATCAGAGATCCGTAGCTGGTTGGCTGCTTAACTTGCTTGCATAGCATTAGAGTGAGAAGATAGGATTAAGGCTTTATTGAGCTAAAAGCAAGTAAGCTAATGAAATATTACAATGAAATGAGTAGAAGGGTTGGTTGGGGCCGCTATTAAGCTTAATGCTGCAACATATCAACATACCTATCGTATCATCGTAACAATTGTACTGCTCAACTCAACTCTGTTGCAGAAATTGGAGTGAGTGGCGATTATCAGAGCGTTTTATAGGGCACTATGGTCAGGTGTTATGATATTTTATTGTGTTTGGTCATACTTGGTTGATGTAAACATACTAATGCCCGAATGAGTTGGTGTAGTGTTATGATAGGGATGTGAATGTTTTCATTTGTACAAAAATGTGATGTGGGCCTTATGGCATTCATACGCAGATAGATAAGTGATCTTATGTTAGGAACTCTGTTCCCTCTCGGAGAGTTCACTGGCTTGCATGTAAAGATATGATGCCTATATCTGTACCTCATTCATTACAAATCTGCAAGTAATCAATCAAAACTTTATTTTATAACCCCTAATTTGTAGAAGTCCAACACTGGCAACGTGTCCGAATATAAGTTTTTGCAAGTGGCAGTATTATGAAATGAGGAGAAATGACCGTTTCATAATTATGTCATATTTACCCCAGGAGTTTCTCCCGAAAGAAACCACACCAACTGCAGGCCAGATAAAATACAAAATATTTGTAAACTACAGCAGGGTTGGCTCATCTTCTACTGAATATTCATATGAAACACACACATATGGCTGCTACGAGGGTGGTATAGTAATAATGATCATAAAACGAGTTGCAGCCCGTAGATAGCTGATTGCAAACAATGTTTCATTTGTGGCATATTCAAGTGCACTGAAATTAAATTACCCTTCCAAATTTCACCAGAGGAATGCATTAGTGAGGTGGATTGAACTCTGGACTTATGCAATGAGCCCTCTGCAGCCCTTGCCCGCTGGTTCCTTATCCATCGATCCATCTGAACTGATCCTATCTCATCTTTCACTGTCATTTAAATGTCGGGTGTTTAATTCCTCCACTTCCTATTTCGGAGGTAGACTACTACGTACGGCTGACTTTTTTAAAACTCTTAACTGTCAACCTCTGAATCAGAACGTAATAAGGAGAGATAGGGACAACAAGTGGGGTCTTAATTGTCAAGTCAAAAAGGCCATCATACGGCATGCACCGTACAATAGGTGACTATTTATGTAAGAGAATGTAAAATGGGCATATTATTACGTTGCATTTACATTTTCATCCAACTCACTGTTTACCTACGACTGGTTCACTTTAACAAAAATTTATCACTATCTCTGTCAACCATGAAGTTTATCACATGCTACGGAGAGAGCTATAAAATTAAGTATTTGCTTGCTCTACCTCCACACAGCAAGTATTTTAATTAATGTGATAGAAAAGTGTTGCATGTCTCAAAACTGCTTTGACATCAGAAACACAGATGCATATAATTTTTGCTGATGTCCTTGAATCATGCCATTGGGTGGATGTCATTCGGTTGAAATCTGACTCGACATCTGTTGTTTGTCACCCTGCTCATACGTTGTACGTGGAACTTTTGACGTTGTTGCATCAATCAACAAAAAAGTGACAAAAATGAATTCATGTTTACGACACAAGCCAGCCCAGACCATTGGGAATCATTAGGTAACGCGCAGCAAGCCATTAAGTTGGTTGTTTCTAGTTGATGAGAGACGGAAATGGAGAAAGCGGTTTTGGTGTAGGCGACGCCGGAAGGAAGCAACTCGTGAAGAAACATCATTTTAATATTCATTTTACGAGAGTGGTTAGAAAGATACTCATCCCTGAAAAATTTTACTTGGAATAGTTTGTGGTTTGGTTGGTTGTCCGTTGATGAGTCTGCTGGATGAATGCATAATATCAAGATCCGAGTTGTTATCGGGATGAAATCTACGCAGGATGTGCAACGTCCAGAAATTAATGACAATGTTGCATTAGTAAATACCTAGCCATCCAGAAAACCAGCCTTAAACAACTACCTTGAGCAATACTGCCGCAGACACCAGTTATGTACTTTGTTTCTTTTTTTGGTAATGAAGTTGGGCAACCGGCGTTAAATTGTGGCTTGTTTTTGACACACAATTAGTCTTTTTACAAGGGTCTGGAATAAAAGTGGGAGATACTAAATGTGGATTAAGATAAAGGGTAACTCAGCCCAGGGAAGATTGCAACATTTTTTAAGCATACTCTTCGTATTACGAGTACACTACCATATAAAAGGATGGAGCTAAAACGGAAGTGGAGTTATCTTTCTGGGTTGCGATAAAAAATACTGTAGAAATTTAAAGATCCATCTATTCTGTTTCACTTTAGAGAAGGGTGAATTTGATGAGTTTTATCGGAAGGAAGACCAGGATGTGGCACAATGAGTAGTTCTTAAATTATTCCAAGAAATTTAGTACTGGTCAACAATGTACAATTTTTTTGACATATGCAGTTCCTGTGATGCTTACCGTTATTTTCTCACCACTCTTACTTTACTGGAGGCATTCAACTTTTGAATTCATTCATCCTCAATGCCAGTGTAAATATGTCATAATTATTAGTCGTGTGAATTTTCGCACAGCTTTTTATAACCCGTTTCGTTCTATACGAGAATGAGTCCCAGTTACTTGTATTTTTTGCTGCACAAAGTTACAAGTTGTAACTCACAATAAGCAAGTATCTATCTACCGCAACACAACCCGCATAAATAACACCCAAGGCCAGACTATGGTCAGTACACTGCAAAACTTTTGCTTTCCCCAAGAGCCCATACCCAAAGGGAAAGAGATCGAGTGTCTGTGGTTTTGTTAGCAAAAGAGTTCATTAGCCAAGACGAAACTTTAGTGATGGGTGCATTAAGTAGTGGTAGGAGTTGAGGGAGTTACTTTGAGTCATTAGTGAGTATGGTTAATATTTCACTCCGCACCGGCTTAGTTAGATACAGTTTGCAACACTTTATTGCATCCCACAGCCAAACAAACCAAACCGCAGTCCAGTGGCTTATCTGAATTCAAGTTGTTTCAAAAGTTTTATAGGAATAAGTCTCAGTTTTGGGATACCCTTTGCCAACAACTAACTAGTTTTATAGACTTCATGAAGATGCGTTTTCTGCGTTACCTGCGTATCGCAACCAGTAGCCGAATAAGCTCCAGGTAGTCATCTACATAATAAAGTAAAAGGCCATTTTAAATATGTATAGCAAGTGTTGTGGTTAGTAGCCGATTGAAGACGATGGAATCCCTCTGGCTCACTTATTCCAACAGCGGTAGGAAAAGAAGGCAAGTCCAACCTGGGATAGTTGCTCTATTTCGGGCAAGTGATCCAATATGGTAATGAGAGGAAAGGTAACAAATTACTGAGATCCTTGGTCGTTTGCGACAAGTCCTTTGGGGGATTTCCAGGTAATAATGATGCCACTACCCACTCCGTCTGTGGTCCAACTAACTACACGCCGACCACTTTGTTACAGTTTCTACCAATTCCAACCAAACCACTGCTTCGGTATAAACTTTACTTTTCTAAAGCTCAGCGGTGTGTAACTCGGTAGCAAAGTCTTTTAAATATTGATGAGCTCTCGGATGGTGGTTTAAGAGGTTACATCATAGGCATCAACATCTACCCTACCGACCTTCTTGCCAGGAACTGTTCCCAATAAGGAGGAAGAAAACCTGCCTAAAAAGCTTTCCTGGTTGAAGACAAGAGAGTCTTTTCATGAGGAGAGAGATGGGCGTAATTTTCCTCTTAAGTTTCATTATTTTTGTCTTCAGTAGCTTCATTTTCATTGCTCTACTTGCATTGTTTTACATCTAGGCATCTCCCATCATCACTGGCTTGGACAAATGTTGTAATATTGCCTGTATTTTACTTATGAAATCCACTACCATTTCCCATTCTTAGTCACGAACCTGAGAGATCGTGGATAATAATACAAGAATATTATCTGTGATACGGTTAAGCAAAGGATTTCCAGGTTATGTGAAATTGAGGCAAGTGCGGTTACATTGGAACAGGTAGACAGACTTAAATGACTCATGAATCTTCTTTTTCCAACCCTTGAGCCAATCTCGGCTTTCTGTTCTCACCGAAACGGCTTCCCACCCAAATTATATATTTCTAAGGACATACCCTACATGATAGTTAGTTGGTGAGGGCTACCTTGCATGCCATATTACATACCCATTAAATATCCTTCTTTACGAAAATCATAGGACGAGCAAGTACCCCCGTCATGATAAAAGTCTAATCTTTTCAGTTGGCCCACTGCACGGCTATCTTCTTCTTTTTGTTTAATAAATGTGTGTGGAAGACTCCTTGCTGAGCGTTCCTTTAATTTTAGCCAAGGCTTACCTCACCTAAATTTTCTGAAGCTGGAATTTTTTTTCACCTAGGGATGCGAAGGCGAGGAACTTTAAAAACCAAGGATAAATTGCTAACAAATAAAAATCCTACGAGGAGGAAAAGGAATCAAGTGTGACGTACAGGTTCCATTGCAGCAACTATCACGTACGAATCTTAATAATATGAGACCAACTACCCAATGCAACCAGTATACTGCCCATTGTTCGTAATTTGTTACATCGATATTTTACTTTACAATATTTTAACCCTTTTCCCTTTTGTGCATTGGTGAGGTGTGGTGAATGGTAATATTCAACTCGAATTTTCTCCCGAATAAAACCATGTTATTGTGCAACAAACGATGTTGTTAATACGCGTAATTAGAATTTATCTACGGGTCCATCTTCCACAATGGGAGTTGGTATCTGATTTAATGGGACGGATGCTAACCTTGTAAAAAATATCACTGCAGCTTTGGAATTTGTATAACTTATTAATCCAATATTGTAGTAACTTACAAATTAAATGTATTTATAAGGAATTTCTACAGAAGGGCTCTGGAGTGGATATCATTTACTAAACTCGTACGACCAATCATGTATATGTTAACTGACAAGAGAGGAAATACCTGGTATTACAAAATCTGCTTCTCATCTGCACTAATATAAACCTTCGAGTCCTACAAAATATGCGACCGTTTTAAGAACGCCGTCTGCTGTTTTCTTTTCGCTAGAAAATTTTGCCACCAACACAAGATCATGACGACTTGAGAGAGAATGCATGCATTTAGAAGATGATGACCTAACCTCATCTCACCTGAGCGAGGCAGGGAAGGGAGTCGACAGTTGGTGGTTGCCACAAAATTCGGTCGTTACAAGTTGTTCCATGAATGATCTTAATAATGAAGGAACATCTGCCAACTCTGTGCAACTTTGCAAGACAAAAGATGAAATCGAAAGGCAAATATAGAAAAAAATGAGATCAGAAAAAAGGGCAACCAAGATCAAAGGTAAGTTGGAAAAGCAAATGTTTTCTGAATTTTTCACGTGTCAACCACGGATGAATGAGCAATTGAGGTTTCTTTTTCTAGAATCCGTCCACTTCTCTACGTTTCCACAAGATTTTTATCCAAGCTTTACTCCGGGAAAGGTGACTGGAATTATTTCTACTACTTACAACCAACCAAACTAGAGAAGCTTGGATGAATGAAGAAGTAGAAAGGAAGGAAGGAAGACGAAATTGAATTCTATTATTGAAATATTTGGATCACAAATCTGGAGCATAGTATTGGTGTAACCAAAATGTAAGGCTACGAATACAATCCCCTTGACGAGAAAGGTAAGAGGAAGGAAGGAAACAAAGCCCAGTGCAGGAGAGAGCAAACGATCCTTTTTCTCAATGTCTGGCATTTCTTACAATAAAATTCCACCAGTGCCAACTTGAAATCTGCNGGTGTATCCAAAATGTAAGGCTACGAATACAATCCCCTTGACGAGAAAGGTAAGAGGAAGGAAGGAAACAAAGCCCAGTGCAGGAGAGAGCAAACGATCCTTTTTCTCAATGTCTGGCATTTCTTACAATAAAATTCCACCAGTGCCAACTTGAAATCTGCCGACGAGACGATATGGTTTTTACTGTATCCATATTTTTGTACCGGCCGGCCCATTCGATTAGAACCGTATCACCTATCAACCAGCCAGCCACCACGGTGAATAAGGTTCAGATCTAAAGTTGACACTGCTATTGGATCAAATTCTTCTATTCTATTCCATCCCATTGACGAACTATCGGTTGAGATGAGAATTGGAATTGGAATTGATCCAACCATCCAAAGAAGAGAGAAGATGTCGAAAATTTGAAAAGATACCATGAACTTAAATCCATTTAAGGTTAGTGAATCTGAACCTAAGCTGGATATCTATTGGACCACTCCTCCCTTTTTGTATCTGTTTCACCTCAATTCATTTCATTTGATTGTGTAATACAGCGAATCGAATGAAGGTATCTGTAGCTGTATCTTCCTGGATGAGATGTTTATGCTCGTTTTTTGGAAGGAAAGGTATGTGAACATGACGGGGATGTAGAATCCAGGAATTCGGAAGCGAATAAGATGCGATTTAAATAGGATTCCAACACAACTCCGGAATGAAAAGGGTGACAAAGGGTCCATAAAGAAATGTTGGACGTATCAACGCTTCCACTGGATGACTGTGACATCGACTGATACAATCTCGACCAACTTCAACAAGGACAGAAATGAGGCAATTGATCACATCAAACTACATTCTTATGATACGTTTCTGATGTGAGATAAGAATTCAATTCTTTTATTTCTCCAGTTTTCTATAGGATGAGTGGTTTGAAACCTAAATATTTTATCTGCATTCGGATTCACTACTAAACTTACTATGAGGAGCATTACCAACCTTCACCTTCACATTCACCAGTGATCTCAAAACTTGTTACCTTTACGATATCCCATTTTCCGAATAATTCCAGTATCAAACTCAACCAGCAACCCTACTCAAGGCCAAACGATAGGATGAGGGTTGGATGGATAGTTTCTGAGTAAGGTAGATTTGTAGGTAGGGGAAAATGAACACAACACATTTCTTTATGCCATTATGTTTTTCCACTACGACGAATGAAGAACTTTCGGATGAAGTCTTCTTCTTATTACATAAATGCATCCGAGTTTAACCGTGTGTGAAAATACAAGGCACATTGGTTCACAATCAGAGTTTAGTAGAAGACGCGAACTCTCCCTTTCTGAAATTGTGAATGACAATGCAACATGAAATGCACTGCCACGGATGAGATCCAGGTCATTCTTTTGATGCCATTTCACATTTCATAATTTAAAGTCTACCCTATTTTAAATGGTACGGGAGGAACCCTGAGAGGATAGAACGGTATGGTGTCCCCACTACCACCACGCCATTATTACGAAGAATAAAGGATTTATAGCTTTGGGATGGGGTCTTCTATTATTTAATATTTCACACTGGATCCAATCTTTTTTCTACAACATCAACAAGATGATTGGCTTCTTGTTCCGTGGCTCCTGTGTGTCTCCTCTCTCTGATTTTGTATTATACTGTCTAAATTTATGTGACCATTTTAAACTGTTAAGCATTGTGGGGTTGAAGGTTGGAACACCTTTTTAATTTATTGCAACTCTATCCAAGTTTTCTCAAAAGTTTTATCAAATTCAAGTGATGTCAATACGATAATTTGTGGCTCAGTTCAGTACCCAGCTAAAAAAACAACCCAACCCAACTCAGGAATATAACATTAAATAAGAATGCTGTCAACAGACATTGCATGTCGACCCGGTAATGGTTCTGTACGTCTTTAGAGCACCTTATATGGAGTCAGGATGGAGGATTTATTGGAAAATTACAATTTAAATACTATCAAACTCGTTTATTGGGTTGGATGGATTTTGAGTCAATAATATTATCTACATTTTATTATGTTTCGAAATCAAGTGGTGATGAAATCATGATTTTTTCCTAAATCCACGAACCCCTGTTGCACAATCTCGTGTATTGTACGCATCTTTCTGGTTGCTGCGTTTTCTCGCCACATTTATTTTCTCTAACCACGGATAAGCATGAAGTTAAGTAATTATCCATAGGCATTGTAGTTTATCTCACTTTACTTATATCGACCATCCTCATAAAATGAAATAAGAGAAGAGTGTTTAATTTACGAAAGTAGTTTTTCCATTCCGAGGTCTCATTTTCCTGGAACTTGGAACACGCCCTGCCCTGCATGCTTGTCTTGCGAATTGCATTTTATATCATCATGTAGTAACTATTGCATCACTAACTATCCCAGTTGATGGGATTCTTACTTGTTTTGGTGGAGGAATAACCAAGGAAAGTCTGACAGGATCGCGGAATTGTGTAATACTTGCATTTGGGATGAAGATGGATTGTGGAAATGGAAAAAAGTAGAATTGTTACTGTACAAGGGATGAGCAGTGCGTTTGTATGCAGTTCCTGGCTCCTTCAGGATGGATGGGTTAACTTGATTACTTACTATGGTGCATGAAATCATTTCATCCTGCCGGTTATGGACCTAAGCAAACCAAAAAAATCGAGCTCTGATGTTTTACTTAAATGCAGAGTTTTCACGGGTGGGCGTAATGTTTCACTAGCCACTGCGTCATACACGAGATGTCCACTTTTTTCGTTTTCTCCCAAAAATCAGTTTATTTAGTGCATGTCATGTGTGCCACCATAATATAGTTACTACTCTAGATTTGAGAGAGAGCAGGGGACAAATTGATGCGACTTTGCGAGTCATTTGTTCCTGTTCATCGTCTTTCTTCCTTTGTTGGATGTGTACCTTGTCTCATTGCCAATGATGCGCTCCATCCATTTTTTACCAGATTACCGGTCTGAACTCATCCACTTTCTATCTATTCCATCCGTCTGCTACTCTGTCAGTTTCAATTCGTGTATATTGTTGGAAGGTGTTGTGCTAGCTTGCAAAGATTGTCGTGCTACGCCACGCCAAGTAAAAAAAGACCGAGTTTGGCGACACGGCATGTCATCAAATCCCATCGTATCGTATCGCATCACAAAAATTGGGCGGATCTTCACCCACCATCTAATGTATCACATCTTTTTACAACACAGGAGGAAAAAGTGAAGCTAACTGCAGAACTGATGGTCAATTTGGTGGATGAATTATGCTCTATTTCTCTGCTCTTTACTGCAGTTGCATTGCAGCCAACATCCTGCATTTCCGAGATTGCATCGCATCTCAAGGAGGGAGAGAAGCTGTCAGGTTCGTTTGGTGAGTAGACAGACTTTCTCCTTGCTTGTTGACTTTATCAACCCAATCACCAAACCAAGATTGAGATGAGAGAACAGATGAAGATGAAGTATTTGCCCCTTGTGGCTGTGCATCACACCAGCAGCAGTCCAAAAAAGATATTGACCACTACCACCACCGCCCACTATGCCGGAATTACAGTAAAGTAAATGCAAGCCATGCAATTCTGTATGCAACAAACAACCACGCCAGAAAATTGAGATTCAAAACCTGTCCAGTAGACAAATTGGACAGCCTCTCCAAGTTTGGCGAGCTGTGTTGTTTTGTTGCAATTTATTTGGCTCTTCAAATTTTATGCACTCCTTTCTTTGAGAAAACTCGCTTTTTCTTGGGAAGACTGCGGTAAGGCGTAAGTTATTGTTTCGTAAAATATTTGGTAACAAAATTTTATGCTCTTTCCTCTTCATTAGTTGTTTCCCCTATTTTGGATTTGGATGGCCAAGCACTCAAGAAAATATTGATGTGATTTTTTTTTCACATATTGACTAAACTTGGCTCACAAGGGTTGCAACAATATTTTCAGAAGGTGTGTTGGGTTGCGTTTGAATTAGAATTGGAGATGAAATGGAACTTTGACTTGGTTAGGTGTTGGGTGCTTCATTTTCACTTCACTCGGCAAACAATAACTAATCTGATGAAATGGGGAGAAAATTCACAATACCCTTTGAATTTGGAATGAATCGATTGAGGATAATTGTGAGTTGTGAGAAAATTCGAATTCAAAGAAAAAAGGGTGAGGGATTTTCTCGAATGTCAAGAATATTTCCAATTTCCAAAAAAAATGAGAAATACGGATGAATTCAATCCGTTGGTTGGATTGTGGAGAAGCGAAATGTAATTTGGAATCAAATAATCCAACAAGGGTGGAATCGGTTTGGAATTGAATAAATTGAAAAAAAACAATGATTGAAATTTGAAAACCAATTGAAGTCAAGAAAAAAATGCAACAAAAACTTCCAGTCCATGCAATTTCATCAATTCCAGCAAACAATGCAATATGCAAATTCCCATGTGAAATTTTATTTAGGAATTTGTTTCGTAAATGTTTTTGTGCATTTTGGGAATGCGACTGCACAAGTATTTATTCAAATGCATGGAATTTCCAATGTCCATGAATTTTTCAGCAAAGTCAATATGCAAAACTCTTGA
>JAAXNX010000289.1:0-34787 GCA_036491905.1 Folsomia manolachei
TCTCCAGGAGAAAGTAAGTTGTCCGGAGAAATTTCTCCAGAGATTTGACACTCAATCGATAATTTTGGGATTGTCCTTCATACTCACAAACCAACAGGTGGCTGGGGTTCGCATCAACTTCCGATCCAGCCTAACATCCTCTTCGTTGACATCCTGTTGTGTGAGTAGTTATGCGGGGAGAGCTTTCCTGAGATTGGTGAATATTATGAAGAGGATGTCCAATTTGTATGAAGTTTACGGGGTGGAGGAAATTGCACAAGTTTTTATTGCGTCGTGTGGACAGGATTATCGAGGTACGGGACTGGGAAAAGAGATGACGAGGTGAGCAAATACAAACGGTAACGAGATTGATTTAAGATCGATAATGAACCAATTAATTGGGAATTGATTGATTTGGAGAGTAGACGGGGTCTCGAGTTTTTGAAGGCGTCCGGATTCCGGGTTGTGGAGGCACTGACGACTTCACCCTTTACGAGAGAGACGGCAGTCAAGATGGGGTTTGAGGAGGTGTGTCGACTGGACTATAAGGAGTTTATTGATGAAATGGGACAACCTGTCTTTACACTGGAGGAGCTGAGTGAAGATAACTTTGCTGCAGTTATGGTAAAGGTGTTGTAAGGGATGAGATTTGGGACACAATTTGAATTTGTGACACAATTATTGTGTCATGATTTGTGACATGATTTGTGACACATTTGTGTGTTAATGTTGCTTAAAGGATTCTCACTATTCTGAGTGTTTATGACCAAAGTAAATGTACCAAATTCCAAGAAAACAATCAAATCTGACCTTATCTAATATGTAAAGTAGGTAGGTACTTGTAAGCAAGCTATTCGACCATCGTTTGACCAAATTATCCGCTTTTTGTGTCGTGCCAATTTACAAACCTTTTACCTTTTGACAAAATATAGTAATTAAGATAATCAAATCTTATCGATGTGAAATTGACTAGAATTGGTGCTTCAAATAAATGTGTCTGCTTTATTCCGCTCCTTGTAATAATCCGTGTATAAGATTATTAGATGGATTTTCCGTTAAGGGGCTTTATTGTCATTTTACAAAGAATACTTTTTACCAACAATGAACACGACAACACTAAACAAAGTTATCCTTAGTACGCTCCTAAGGCTTGATCCTCCCACAGCCACACCTCCACTGATGGAACATTCATGTCCCACGGCACAAATGCATTTACAGTCGTCTGCTGCCAAACATTTCTTTTTTGGTTTTAGAACGCTGGAAGGAAATTAAAAAATCATTGATAACTTCAATATTTTTGTCGTTCTTTTTAAGATAACTCTCACCTTTCACAAGCTGCATCTGCAAAATAGTCAGATAAGCACAGTTACCAATTAAATAGTGTTCAACAAACTTATGTCATTAGTTACCCACCTTGCTCACAAGTAAGATCTGGTAACACCGTCAAATTGCTAATTATTGGCCCTGTCACATCACAAATCCCATAAAGCACACTGGGACTAACTTCCTCATCCGGGTTAGCTTTCGGAATAAACTCGGAAGTATCCTGCAATTTTATCATGTCATTCGCATTAAATGTGCACGTACTCCCAACGGCTTGGGTGCATCGGTGCCGTTCATCTAGTTGGGTTATGTTCCAGACAAACTAAAATTTCAAAAATTTTTTCAAAAAATTTCAAAATTTCAAAAATTTCAAAATTTCAAATCACGATTTAAAATTTTTGAAATTTTTCGAAAATCTAAATTTTTTTGTTACCACTTCATCAGCGCTCCTTCTTATCCTCCAAGTTTTCTTGAAGCACTCACACTTCCCCTTAGTCTTCCCATCGAGCTGGTCAATTTCTCCGTCCTCCTTCAAAATTGGGACACACTCCATCCAAATTCGGCGTTGCGAGACATAACTCCTCCAACATTTTTGGTAAGAAGTAGGCATCTTCTAGCAACTTATTGAATTCCGTGTCCAAATACTCGGTGTCAAAAGGGCAGAGAAGGTAGCGTTCCAGGAGTTGTTTGATTCCTGGCAAATTTTGAAAAAATCATTTCGAAATCTTGCGAATTTTTGGAAGTAGGGTCTATTTTTTAATTTGTTTGTACCTTTTTGCACATAAGCATCATAATTACAGCTGGATTTCTTCCCATTGTCGACAAACTCCGCCCAATCTGCCCTTACGTGGAGACGTTTCCCGTAAAATTTACTTTTCACAACTTTCCTCTCCTTGACGGAGCGACATCTCCCGGTAAATTGAGTCTTCTTCGTACTGACGACATTATTATCTATGGTGAATGCCTCCGAGGGCGTGAGGGCGGCACAGATAACTTCCTGTGGAGGATGTAGTTGTCCGTAGAGTGACTTCATGTCGGCGTGAACAATTATTTCTTTATTATTTGGGGATGGGAAGGTGACAACCTTATTACATTGGTTATCAATGGGTTTGTCGGGGTCACAGTATTCAATGGGTAAGGTGAACGTCTCGTTTTTTGTGTTGCTTATTCGGATATCTGGGATAAATAGGAGGATAAGTGAAAGACAATTGATAAGGTTAAGTTAGATTTGACCTTTGACCTACCTTCGTATCGATTCCATAAGTGGTGTGTGCCTTCGACGGGATTTTCCACGAGTTTAAAGCAACACCCGAATCGGTCAAAGGTTTCATCGGTGCAGATAACGATTTCATTATCTTTTTCACAGGATGGATGATAATCCTGTTTCAAATTATCGCCATTTATGGCACCAACGCAGAAAGTAGGGAGGAGCAGTAAGAATAAGATGGAGAAAGGGGTGGACGCCATTTTTATTGCGAAATTGGATGGGATGCGAGGATTTTTATATTTTTTGAAACTTTATTTTTTAGTCTGACTTTATAAGAGGGATATGTTTCTATGAAATTAGATTCTGTAGAGTTATAGACACACCCACTGGGGACTAATTTAGGGACTAGGTATGAGCCATGACAGGTATAAAATACCGGGAGGAACCGGGCATTAAAAATCTTTATTGTGTACTCATGACTATGAATGACGGATATGATATAATCACCACTCCGTGGGTCGACTACACCTCCCACTTTTTAAGGCTTGAATAATATTGTTTAATTTGCAAGGAGAGAAGCTATCCCGACTCCCACAGCATTGATCGCCAAGCATACATTGCCACGGGGCGCCACAATCGCATTCTTCGTCGTCTTCCGTTATACCTGGGCAGTCGAAAAGTTAGAAAGTATTGCAAAAAATTGACAATTTATTGCAAAAACCTCACCATTTCCACAATACGACTCCACCCTAGACTTGAGACAAGTTAGTAAGTTAGACGCCAAGAAGACGGCGACATCGGATTTCGAGCAGGACGAGAGTTTCATGGAATTCGGTCTAGGTCCGACATTAAGGACGTGATAAGGCTCCATGAGGAAGGGGTTGTGATACGGAGAGACCTTTTTATCTCCACAATCTCCTCCAATAGGGTCATGCCGAGCCCCGAAGAGATGAGCGAGGGCGTGAAATGTCGCCCGAAATATGTCGTAGTGTCCAATCTTCATCCCGGATTTGTAACCGGTTATCACGGCCACGTTGTGGGGGGAGCAGAGGCCTCCTAAAGTAATTTAGGAAGAAAAGTTTGCAAAAAATTGGGAATTTTTGCAAAAATTAGCAATCTTACTCAAACTCGTGAAAGATAGGACGTTCGGAATGTCATGATAAATGAAGCCCAGGCTGGCGCAACACTCCTGCGACGAGAATTTGAAGGCTAACGTTTCTTCTAGGAATGCCAACATCCGTCCGGGATCAACTTGTCCGATTTGTGTGGAATATTTTAGGATGGTGTCATCATTCACTTGGGTAGACGCCACGAAGTCATGTCTAGAACTAGTGGAGGTCACGGGAAGATCTAGGTCTTGGACGAGAAGGTCCCCAATGATGAGAGCTATTGAGTCGGGTAGCTTATCGAGATTTGTGTCCATTGCCCGGAAGTTCCAATCGAGTAATTTGATGACTTCTAGGATTTGTTGGACGCCAGACACTAGATTGCCTTGACCTTGTTTTAGGGCGTAGTGGGGTTGAATCCAGACGCAGAGGTTGCAAAATAAGGTGTCCCGACTGGAAATAATTGATAAAGATGGCTTATCAAGAAGAATTCAGGGTTATCATCAGAGTTATCATGACCTACCGACGCATATCAAAGATATCAGAGTTACTCCGGCCTCCAGTGTAGTCTACAATTGAGATAAGATCCTCTTCCGGGTCGGGCGAGGAGGTGTCACTCCCACTGGTGGGGTAATATTCGGAAGAATTAATGGTTCTCTTTAAGCGAAACTGATTTGAGTGGAATTGAGAGATTGTCATTTTTTGGGAGGTTTTTGGCGACGACTTTTTTCCCACTGGGGGTGGCAGCTGGGGTCGTGCTTGAAGAGATGGAACGAAAACTAGGAGAAGGATTGAGATAATTATAATGCTTGCTTTGATTTGGCTAGGATGGTAATATTTTTCTGGCATTTTTAACACTGAAGTTTCTCATTTTGATGGTGGAAGTCTTTTTGGCGTATACAAATAGTGGGTGGAGTCATACTAGTGCGTATGGCACAAGTAAAAAATCTGAAAGAAAGTGGAGAAAGTTTTATGGGAAGATTTTTAATAGCGTTTGTTTACGGATAATTGCTATGGCCGGAAATTAGGAGCTGGCTGCAAAATCTGGAAAATTACTTGCAATTTGCAGTAGTAATTCATGCAAATTATAATGACCACTTATGCCAAAAAGGTCGCTGTTTCTACAAAAATAGCAGGATTCCGTTTATTTCATTTTATTTGTCGCAAATAGTACGAATTCTGCTTAACATGTCTGTAATTGATTGATATCGCTTGTAATAAAAAAAATTAGTTAGTTAGCGTTGATTCAGTCTTCTCTTGACACCACGGCTTCCTCTTTTATTTCTGTTTTGATTCTGTCCTTCCGGAGCGGTCATAGGATTTCTGGGGCACTAGATTAATCAATTAGAGCATTAAGAATCAATGTCATCTTAAAAATTACTGCGTCTTTGTCACATACATGATCCACAAACTTAAGGATTTGTCTATTCTCATGAATTTGATACTCCGGCATGCACACATCTTGGAAGGGGACTTCATGCAGTTCATGCCATTTGCAGTAGGCTGGCGCTTTCTTCATTAAGATGGACGCCTTCGTTTCTCGGATCGGGCAGGCGGGTGGCATTATACTGAAAATTGGTCGGACACCACGACACACGACAAGTCGCGGGGATCGACAAGCTCTCAACGGAATACAGGCGGACGCACAGGGGTCGTCACTACANTCGGGCAGGCGGGTGGCATTATACTGAAAATTGGTCGGACACCACGACACACGACAAGTCGCGGGGATCGACAAGCTCTCAACGGAATACAGGCGGACGCACAGGGGTCGTCACTACAATCCGGGTCGACCATTCCTCTCGGATCCGGGTAGAATTGTTGATGCCCTAGATCTGGATTTGGAGTGATTAGATAAGCATAAGGGTCTTGATACGGAGGAGTGCTGGCTTCTCCAACTCCGTACGCACTGAGACTTTGAGCTAGTTTTGCATTGGACTGCTGCTGGGCTAGGCTGGCGTATCCTTGACCTTGATTAGGGTCGTTTTGTCCGCTGGATGATCCTTGACCGTATTGGGATTGACCTTGATTTTGACCGTAGGGGCCTTGACCTTGATTTTGACCGTAGGGGCCTTGACCTTGATTTTGACCGTAGGGTGCCTGAGGTTGACCATAAGCTCCCTGACCCTGCTGGCCAGCTTGATTCATAATATCAGCCAACCGATGAACATCAATATCATATCCGCCATCCTTTGAAGGTCGTATTTTAAAGTCGAAACCATTGCTCGGAGTTGGTTGGGATGATCCATCCTGACCGTAAGCATAACCTGGTCTGACCCCACCACCGTAGTCTTGTCCTTGTTGAATCCTGGCAAGAATAGATAGCAAATTATTATGATAACCTATTAAAGATGTTTACCGTACCCCGTATGACTCCGACTAGGTTGTGAACCTGGGTTGCCCCCTGTCTGGTAATTGGGGTCAAAGCGGACAGGTGTAAATCCTAAATCACTCTGACTCTGTCCAGCCCCTGGGCCTGGATAGGAGCTCGGAGACGGACCCAGCCCCAGGGGTAAGGCTCCGGATGCACCAGCACCAGGATATTGTGGACCTGAATTGTAAGGATTTTGGCCTTGAAAGCCTGAAAATTGTTGATTGCCTTGACCTTGATTTCGACCTTGACCCTGTTGTTTGGAACGACGACGACCACCGCCACTTTTCCGACCTTGGCTTTGACTAGCTCTACCGGAACCACCAGCTTCATTGGCTTCTCCATTTACTGGACACTGGAAGATTAGTTAACTTTCTCTTAAACGATTGTTCTTATCCAATCTCATCTCTTATCTTACATGCTCCACAAACTTTAGGATTTGTCTATTCTCATGAATTTGATAATCCGGCATGCAAACATCCTGGAAGGGGATTTCATGCATCTCATGCCATTTGCAGTATGCTGGCGCCTTTTTCATTAAAATGGACGCCTTCGTTTCTCGGATCGGGCAGGCGGGTGGCATCAAGCTAAAAATTGGTTTGACTCCCTTGCACACAACTAGTCTCGGAGATCTACAAGCTCTCAACGGGATACAGGCCGTGGCGCAGGGGTCATCACTACAATCCGGATCGATCACCCCTCTCGGATCCGGGTAGAATTGTTGGCGACCCAGATCCGGGTTTGGTGTGAATGTAGGTCGGCCCACATTTACGGCAGAGGGATGATAAGGGTTCACAGAACCTTTGTAAGGTTTCATGGCAGCTCCACCAGATCTTGAAGCAAGTTGCGGAGAAGAACGTGAGGCTCCGGTTTTACCGCCTTTGGGATCTTGTCGTTGTTCGGGGTCTCGCATGGATTTCCGGACGGGTCGAGGCTGCACGATTTCTTCCAGGTCGTATTCTGTTCCATCTGATCTCCTCCCACCGTGCTCGGCTGGGTCAGAGCCTTCGAATAGGGTGGTGTGAGAGTCTTCGGGTTCCATGGTGGAGTGGGAATGGGAATGATGGAGAGGGACTTCGCCAGGATTGCCGTAACCTTGTGGACCTGGAGGACCGTAGCCTTGTGGAGGGCCGTAGCCTTGTTGTGGAGGGCCGTAATTTTGTGGAGGACCGAAATTTTGACCTCCAGCTTGTCCTTGACCATAATTTTGACCTCCAGCTTGACCTTGGCCATAATTTTGGCCACCCGGTGGCAAAGGAAAGTTTGGGCCTTGTCCCTGCATAGCGACCCCGACAACTGCGCCTCCTTTCCCTTTGGGTGCTGGACTGGATCCAGAATCAGATTCGGAACTGGAGCTGGAAGAGCTGGGACTGGTTTCTGCCGGAGGTGGTGGTTTAACTTCTTCATCTCCAGATCCGGATGAAGAGCCGGAAGTGGAGTAGGAATACGAGCCAGAGTCCGAACCTTCCACGGCGTCGTGATGATAGTGATGAAGAGATACCATGGAAGGATTTGGGTGCCCGGGATCATTTGGGTGGTGAGGATGATGTGGACCGTGTTCTGAGCTGTGTTCTCCGTGGTCTGGATGGTTGAAGTTAAGTTTGGAAGGGTGGACGTGAACTTCGACATCCATGACGTCGTTGTGCATGTGGATGTTATTCCTGTCATTTGGGGCTCCACGACCTCTTCCACCAGGTGGACCTTGACCTCGGCCACCGCCGCCAGGACCAACTCCGGCGTTTTGGGTGCGATAATTGTTGGGACCTCCTCGTCCTCCTCCGGGACCTTGATTTTGATTGTAGGGGCCACCTCCACCTGCTCCTGCAGGATTTCTGGCGTTATTAGGGCCACCTCCACCTCTTCCTCCGGGACCTTGACCAGGGCCACCTCTTCCACCAGGACCTTGGCCAGGACCACCTCTACCTGCGCCACCTGGACCACTACCTCGACCTCTGGATCCACCTCCACCAGGCTGATTATAGCCTCCGCCTCCACCCGAGCCACGATCACGCGCGGATGGCGGTTGCGGCATTGGAAGGCCGCAATGTATGTCGTCCCGATGACCACTGGAAAATAAAGTATGCATTTACAGCCTTAAAAGAGTAATAAATTTATGTACTCACTAAGAATATCGTTCATGACACCGTTCACAAAGCGTGGCAAGTTTTTGAGGCTTCGGTGGCATACAGCAAGGTCTTATCCTTCGCCATCGGACACGTTCACAAGGAATTGTGTCACAAGCACCGGACCATGGGCCACCCATATAACCTCCTAACGTCCTCTCGCCACGGTTATCATGCCCTCGACCGTCATCGTTGTCAAATTCACTGTAAAGTGGGGGTGGAGTGAAATTTCTTCTGCCACCACCGCCACCGTCTTCGCCATCATTCCCGTAGCCGCCTCCGCCTCCACCACGACCATCATTTCCATAACCGCCTCCACCACGACCATCATTTCCATAACCGCCTCCACCACGACCATCATTTCCATAACCGCCTCCACCACGACCAGTCATTTCCATAACTGCCACCGCCGCGACCGTCATTTCGGTAGCCGCCACCTCCACGACCGTCATTTCCGTAACCGTTGCCTTGCCCTTGGCCGCCACCAGGACCTCCATTTTGCCAATTTCCTCCTCCTGGGCCACCAAGAGATTGATTCGCCGGTCGCACAACATAGCCAGGGTGCTGGTTTTGATTGGGGTCAAATGCACCGTAACCAGGATCTTTCTTGTCGAAAATTCTGAAGAAAATAAGTAGAAAAATATTCAAAATTTTGAAATAAATGCGATCAAAAAGTTTCCAAAAGCTTACCCAGTATGGCTTCGACTTCCTTGTGACGGTATTCCAGACTGACTGGGGTCATAATTGACTGGAGTAAATCCTAGATGACTTTGACTCTGTCCGGCGACCATATTTGTGCGAGAGGGGTGGATATCGATGTCCATTTCACCGTTATCTTTGGGTACGATATTAATATCCATTCCGGCGTATTGGAAGTGGCTTCCTCGAGGTTTCTTGCCCTGGCTGTCGAAACTGCCAGCACTTTGTTGACCTGGGCCGTAGCCTCCAGCGTTGTTTGGACCACCGTAGCCACCGACACTTTGTTGACCTGGACCACCGTAGCCACCAGCGCCCTGTTGACCTGGACCGTAGCCACCAGCGCCCTGTTGACCTGGGCCGTAGCCTCCAGCATTGTAAGCACCTTCTGGATTCTGACCATAGTAGCTTCCAGCCTTATTTGGACCGTTGAAGCTGCCAGCATTGTTTGGACCACCGTAAGCACCTTCTGGGTTTTGACCATAGTAGCTACCAGCCTTATTTGGACCGCTGAAACTACCAACACTTTGTGGACCGTTGGCATTGTTTGGACCACCGTAACCTGCATTGTTTGGACCGCTGAAGCTCACAACACTCTGTGGTCCCTTCAAGCTGCCAACACTCTGTGGACCCTTCAAGCTGCCAACACTTTGTGGACCATTGTAGCCGCCAGAATTGTTTGGACCCACGAAGCCCAGGCTTTGATTTTCACCCATATAACCACCACCTGGAGTTTGACCATATCCGCCAGGTGCATTTGGACCGTTGTAACCACCTCCTGGAGCCTGACCGTTATATAAACCACTTGAACTTTTAGGGCTGTAGCCACCTCCGGAAGCCTGGTCACCACCTGGATATTGATCTTGAGAACCGTACGGACTTCCTCTCGTACTGCCACTGCCTCCGGGACTAAGACTTCCAGGACTAAGACTCCGGCCTTGATTCATTATGGAACCGGATGGACCAACTTGAGAGAGGGATGCGTTCGGATACATCTGGGCTTGGCCTTGACCTTGGCTTTGATTTGGATACATTTGGGCGACGGATTGATTAGGATTAAGCTGGGCGACGGATGGATTCGGATACATTCCAGCTCCACCACTAGATTGGCTCGAAGTTGGTCGGCTGGATTGATTAGGGTACATCTGGGCGACGGATTGGGTAGGATTAAGTTGGGCGTTGGATTGATTAGGATACATCCCGGCGTTGGATTGATTAGGATACATCCCGGCGTTGGATTGATTAGGATACCCTCCGGTACTGGATTGACTAGAAGTTGGTCGGCTGGATGGATTAGCATACATTTGGGACACGGATGGGTTAGGATTAAGCTGGGCATTAGATTGATTAGGATACATCTGAGCGCTAGGGTTTGGTCGGCCGTTCGATTGATTAGGCATTCCTGCATTAGATTGATTAGGATACATCCCGGCGTTGGATTGATTTGGATACCCTCCAGCACTGGATTGACTAGGATTTGGTCGACCATTGGATTGATTTGGATTAGGATACATCTGGGCGACGGATTGATTAGGATTAAGCTGGGCGTTGGATGGATTAGGATACGCTCCAGCACTGGATTGACTTGGATTTGGTCGATCATTGGATTGATTAGGATACATCTGGGCGACAGATTGGTTAGGATTCATTCTGGCGTTGGATTGACTAGGATTCATTTGAGAGTTTGGTCCTTGACCACTAGCCCAACTCTGCCCACTCCTCTGCTCAGGTCCACCATAAGTCAGTGGCATTGCACCCTCGTCCCCACGCCTTCCTCCTGGAGGTTGACCTTGACCACCATACGGACCTTGACCTCCATATGGACCTTGACCTCCATATGGACCTTGACCACCGCCTTGACTTCCACCCCATGGACCTTGACCTCCACTTTGACTTCCACTCATTTGTGACTGATTAGACGGTGGCGGACCTGACCTATAACTTCCCGCAGTACTCGGCTGATAACCTGGCGTATCAAGACCTCCACGGCTTGACGGAGTTCCATAAGTTTGACTCCCGTTCTCCGGACCATCACTTGAAAACCCGTGTATATTCAGATTGGACTTGGAATGATGAGATGGACGCAAAGATGGACGGACGCTGAGCTCCATCCCACTCCCACGTCGGGTAGGATGGACGTCGACATCCGGACGTGCACCACCATCACCACCGCGACCTGCATTGTTGTAAGGACTGTAGGCACCTCCACCAGTATTGTTGTATCCTCCAGAACTGTTACTATACCCCGTTCCGGCCGTTCCAGGTCCTCCGCCTCCGCCACCACTTTGATTTGGATGCGGACGCAGGGAAGGACGAAGACTGACCTCCATCCCACTCCCGTGTCGGGTGGGGTGAATGTCGACTTCCATTTCGTCCGAGGAACTAGAACGACGTGGTCCGAGTCCACCCACGCCACGATCAACGCCACCAGGACCACTTTTTCCAGATACTCCGGTATTACTGGGACTGTAGGAGAAGGGACTGGATCCACTGTAGCCGGGTGTGGCGGTGCCTTGGTCTCGTCCTCGGGAGTTGGGATCGTTACTAGATCCGGTTCCAAAGTCTCGGTTTCCACCTCCGGAAGTCATGTGGCTGTTGGAGGGGGCGGTTCCGATGTCCCGATTATTTCGGGGGGTGGGTGATGTGGAAGTTGCTGTACCGGTGGAGCGTGGGGTCGAACTGTAAGGACTTGTGCCGGTACCGCAGCTTCTGTGGGGACGGAAACGAGGAAAGGATTGAGTAAAGTATTCTAGGAGAGTATCTTATCATTAGTCACTTGTCAGTGATAAGGTATTATTTTTGTACTTTCGACGCCCTCCTCGTGTCTGAGATTGTCGGTGTTGATAACCTCCTTGTCCTCCGGCACCGGCTCGGTTGGCTAATTCTTGCTGAGACATTGCTGGCTCTTCATCATTACCTGTTTACAAAAAAGACAAAAAAATGGATAAGTGTCATTTGTCCTTACTTCGACCCTTATCTTCATTACTCACCCCACGGCTTTCTTTTCATGGAACCAGGATAACCTAGGGGTGGTGGGACAGCTCTTCCATCTCCGGCCGGATAATTCCCATTTCCTACGGGTTCACAGTCCTCATCCAACCCTCCAGCACCGCCACGACTGGATCCCGGTATTGAGCAGCATTCATCCTCCATACTGCAACTTGTTCCTCCTCCCCCAGATCGGGCTCCTTTGGGCATTTCCGTCACGTAGAAATTGCAATTATTATAAGATGCCGGTTTATCGAGGTCAGGTGCTCCGGATGAGGAGCCACACCCACTAAAACGACTCCCACCTGAAGAGCGACCACATTTTGGAACTCGGATAAGTGTTGAGCCTGCTCCACAACAGCCAGATAAGCCTCCAGAAGCTCCACCACTTCGCCCGGAACTGGCCCCACAGGCGGGAGGAGGACAAGGTGGAGCGGGGCAGCAATTGGGAGGAGGCATGCAGGGATAAGGACAATAATATGGTTGGGGTTGAGGACAGCAGTAGACCTGGAATGAACTGGGTTAGGAAAAGCTTATCAAACTTTGAGGAAAGATAACCTACCGGTGGGCAGGGAGGTGGAAAACACATCGGTGGAGGATAAGGGGTACACATGGGTGGTGGCATCATGGGTGGGAGACAACACGGCTGAGGACAAGGGCGTGGCATGCATTGACCTCCTTGCTGACCCATTCCTCCGGAAGGTTGGCCCATTCCGCCGGAATCGTCGCCGCCACAGATTGGTCGAACTTGGGTGGGAAGGATTCTCATATTGTTGTAATCTTGGGATGCTCGGACTCGGGAGGGTAAGTGTTCTATGGTGAGTGGGGCTTGATTCAGGGTTTTCCGGATACGGGGTGGGTCGGAGGAATTGGAATTTGAGGATTTGTTGGAACTTTGTCCTGAAATAAGGACATTGTAATGAAGCATTACTTGGGATATTATAGGAACTTACTCCTCATAACGTTTTGGCCGTGGGATGAATGAGATGACTCTTAGTTTTGGGTGTTACAGGAATTCAGACGTTCGGCGTTTTGCCGAACATCCGAGGATGTGAGAGATTCAAGATGACAATGGCAACTTGACAATTTTGAATGGTTAATCTTGAAATGGTGTGGTTTTCATTGATTGAGTTGGATCTGATTAGAAAGTGAGTGTGGTCGGGTAAATTATAGGGAAATGAATCTTGGGAGAAAGTGATAAAATTTTGAGTAATTTTGTTGGTATCTCCAAGTAAACTATTCTTACTTTCACTGGTGAAAGTCTGAATTTTTTTAAAATGCTGTAGCTGGCTTATGAAACTAATTCAATCTTTAACTTTAATAATGTAATTATAATTACCCATCCATACCGAAGCAGGAATGACAGGTTCAAGCCCTATGACGTCCTTCGCGACGTTTGCATCAAGATCGAAATCAAAACTGTAACACATTTGCTCAAATAAATTTTGCACAAACTATGAACATGACGCCAGTACTTATCAAATGTCTTATCTAGAACTCTGGCTTCATCCCTGGAAAGCTTGGAAAAGGAGGAAAGTTCCGCCAAGAAAGCAGAGCAATCTGTGGCGTTCCCCACAAATTCCGGAGAGCTTCCATACCACGAAAACGTGCATGTGTGTGAAGTACATAATTATAATAGAACAAGGCATTTATCACTAATTCATTTCATTACAGTCCAAAGCCTACAAGGCCGTGTTTTGTCGTCTGACCGTGCCGGAACTAAAGTTGGCTCGATTAGTGTGTCGAAAATGGCACCAGGAAATCTACCCTCTTCTAGAGGAACAGTCCTGCTTCCAATTCCAGGGAGTGGACGACTCCTCCGATCTTCGGAGGGCGAGGGATTTGTCCACCTTTTTAAATGTGGTGCCAAAGGATTCGTTTCAATGGAAAATGCTCAAGTAACCAAAGACAGGCACATATTTGAATTTTAGTTTGTAATAAGATAAGCCTTTGATTAGAGCTCTCTACCCAAAACCGGAAGACGCCCTCCCCATCCCAGTTCTTATTCAGTGGTCCACCCTTCGTGTGAGGGACTGCAATTATTGCGAACTTCGTCAATGGGTCTCTCGGATCCATGTTCCGAACGTGTCTTTCCTTCAACTGTACAATGTTCGTCTTAATTGGTCCAAATATCTTCTTATCTTCCGGTAATGTTCTGAAGGACAACTGTCAAAAATGTATCACAAACTGATTTTATTCCCTAGAGAATTTGAAGGTCTCTCAAAAATTCAAGACACCTCCCTCTCCCTGGAGTCCGGAATCTGGGAAGAATTTGAGCGTGGGTGTGCCTACAATGAAAAATTGGCCCTAACTCCCATCCATCAGGCCCAATACTCCACCGCACATCATCCCGATCTCCTCTGGCATTCTGGGAGGATCCGAGAAATCCAAATCCGAAGAGCTCGCCTGGAAGAGGTTATCCTTTTTTTGAAGTTGTTCCTCGGGATGAACTGCTCTCGGCTGGAGGTTCTCCAGGTATCTGCAGAAAATACGATGGGAGGCTCTGGAAAAAATATGAGGAAGAAAAATAACCGGCTTCAAGAACCAAAAACCATACTTTTCGCACATTTAGGAGCCTTACTAGCAAGAAATGGGGAGAGTTTGAAGAATCTCAAGCTTTCTTTTAGGTAAGAAAGGAGATAAATGGAGATAAGACAAGTTGCTTATCAAAGAGTATTGTTTTGACGTAGACACTCCTCAATTTCCGGGTGGTTTGAGCAATACACCAAGCCCCAGTATGAGGATGGTGATGGAACCCTGTATAAACCGGATCTACTGGATTGGATCCTCTTCATAAAACAGTGTCGCTGGCATGAGATGTCCCTGAAGAAGTTGGAGGTACTGGACCTAGAGTTTGAGAATAAGAAGATTCCTACGGTTGAGGTAAGCTGGTTGACCTAGATAAGGTCACAGCTGACCTTAACATACCTTATCTTCCAGGAAATCGAATACTTGACCACATTCCTCTCCTCGTTATCTGGACTGAAGTCGCTGTCCCTGTCTCATGTTCTTCTCACATCCTACAACAGCTTAAGTCTGCCCTTGCTCCTGAGTCGGCTTGGATCCTTGATGGCCACCAATGGGACTGAGATCCGGGTTGGGGTCTCCCTCCGAAATAATGATACCGAAGGTCTCTCCCAATCCAGTAAGGATCGAGACCAACTTCCATCCAATTTAGAGATGTTTTATTCCAGTATCCAGTCACTTATTGTGACGTGTCATTCTCATGAGATGGATGTGAGGTGGGTCATTGATAACCTATCAGAATCACTTATCAAGACTGAAAACTTATCTTGTGCAGATCCTCTCTTTTTCCCTGGGTCCGCCAAAATACGTCTCCAACGCCGATGTCGTCTACAACGTCGACACTGCTTCTTGGAGGTGGAACGTCGACATCGACAACTTCTCTCCCGGCCGGAGGCACAACTGGCGTCCAAGATCTCTGGGTGATTGATGAGCGTCCCGGAGTAAAGAATAATAATCTTCAGAGTCTTCATCATGCCCCCCTCTTCCATGCTGGGGAGCTGGTGAGTTCCTACCCGAATCTGGGTAGTTTAATTATTCGGGATAGTGGATCCGGGTTGAAAGCTAGTGGCTCGGATTTGTGTCGTTGGACAATTCTGGACGATTTTGGACTTCAGTGCATTCTCCGGAATTTGGGGAAGTTGAAGCATTTTGATGTGAGAGGAAATCTTTTTTTTCTAACGGATTATGGCGTCACGGGACTTGCGCCGGGGGAGGGTAGGAGAAAGGAGAAGGGTAAAATTTTGGAGAATTTTGAAAATTTTTTGAAAAAATTTGAAATTTTGAAGATTTTTGATGAGCTCATTTTTTCAGAAACTGAGAGTGAAACTCGCAGCGAAAGCAGTGAGGCTGGAAGAAGGATTTCCTTTGCTGCATTGAAATGTAAGGAAAATTTTGGAAATTTTCGAAAAATTTCAGAAATTATGGATGGCTCAAAAATAACCTGTAGCTATTTAACAATTAATTATCACGATTTTTCTGGAATAGCGTTGGAACACTGCAGTTTGGAATATCTTGGGCCAAAGTTTACTCCGGTCTCTATCAAGTACGGGTTTAATGACATGAAGGCACTGAAGTATCTGAGGATTGCGGGGCTTATCCAGGTGGGAATTACAGATAAGGAGGTAAAATGTCTGACTAAATTTTGTAAATATTTTTGAAAAATATTTAGGCTGACCCAGTCGCAATTAAAAGGCTAAAGGACGCCTATTCCGGGACCAACTGTCAAATTGAGGTAGTTTCTTATAAGCAGTGATAGAATTTAACAAAATTTGTCGATATCCTGGGAAGGAAAATGTGTTTGCAAACAAAATTATGGTCAAAATTAATAAATGTCTTTCACACAGTTCAAGAAATTTACAATTTATCGCTAAAAAAGAAAGCGAAATGATTACTTTCTTTTCTGAGACAGTTTGCCAGTTCAGGGTGAAGGTTAACTGGAAATAATTTTGGAAATAAAGTAATTTAGAGAATGACAAAGCATAACAATGCAGAGAAAGAGTGAAGGGAATGGATTTTTTGTCAAGCTCTGCTTTCTCCGCTTTCTTTTTGATGTTTGGTCTGACAAGTGCATAAATCCTAATAAGAGAAAGTGAAGAAAAAAGAGAGAATTTTTTTAGTTATTTTCGTTCAAGGTCTTCAAATTAATTTAGAATTGAACATATTTTGTAAATAGTTCAGGGTCAGGCATTATTCAATTAGGTTATTTTTGCAAAATGTGGTGCTTTTCAGAATGAAGTCCAATTCTAGCATCGTTCCTACATTAGAGCGATGAATTTCGAATTTTAAAATGTTAGCAAAATCTGAAATGTTACTTAGATTTAGAAATTTGTAAGGCGAAACAGTTCAGAGACTAAGGTTCAGATTTATTTTTAAAAATAAATGTGGACGACATTACAAAGTATTTCTGATCCCAAACGTGGGAGGGTTGGATTATATAATAGTTTCCTTGTCAGAGTTAAAAATGTTTGGGAAATAAGTCCAAGTCGGATTTAAGTGAGCAATTAACCAGTGAAAAATATTCAGCTCCGGGTGGTCCCCATTTTGCTCTGCTTACTACGTACTACTTTCTTTTATGTCTGCCAAGGATGTGGGGACTTGGAGAAAGTTTGTTTCTATTTTAGGAGCAAAAATATTCAATGTTTTCAAAAATTGTAGAAATCTAAGTGTGTGTAGTACACTAAAAACTTAAGAATTTTAAAACAAATTACAACTACTTGAGCTACTCTTGAACTTGTTTGTCCCGAGAAAGCAAATCTACAACAACATGTAACACGGGACAAGTTTTTTTTCGGATGACATTAGTCTGGAGTCCAGACTCTGGACCAGTCTGCATTTGTCTGCAAAAATACAGAATACTCAGAATTCTGATGAAACGAAAACGATTCAAAATTCTGGAAACTTTCTCCAACTTTATTGTTACTTGAGTCTGGCTTGATTGTGGTTACATTACTTTTGTGGGAATGAAAATGAAGGAGTTGGTTGGTAAGTGAGTAACTTTTGTCAAGATGACATGAGAGATGACATCAGACACAATTGCATGGGCTGGCTGGAAACATTAACCACTTGAAAGATTTTCGGGGAAAGATGAAAGATTAGGTTTTTTTGTGGAGTAAAGTTTTGTGGTTGTATTTCGATAAAGTTTGTAATATTAGCCATAATCTTTAGCGGTATTTTGNGAGTAAAAAGAAATCATTCCGTCATAAATAGGTTGAGATAAATTTAGTAGAACGTGAAGGTCCGCAATCTTTTCAATATTTGGGATCGATTAATACTCAATTTTTAGAGGTATCGAGATTACTTGAAGTGGCATTTACCCGGTTGACCGATTCCTTGGAGAAAGGTGCACACAAATAGATAACTAAGTTATGATAACTTATGAGATAAGTGCAGTAAACAAGTTTAGTTACAATGGCTTTGTAGGTATTAAGTAAAGTGCATTTTGCAAAAAAGTCGAGTCCATGAAATGCACGGGCATCCATCACTTGCTTTGTGGTTTGAGCTGACTAAACATAATCTTTATGTTGATCTCCGTTGTTGGTTTCTATTTTTTACAGTTGTGACTTTATAACATGAATAAGGATGGTTGAAGATGGATGCGAGTTAAGAACCTTGTATACAGATACATAAAGGCTGGAGAAAGTATTTCACCCTCGGGGTTAGTCAAGGATGTAAGTCAGTAATAAATCTGTTGGTCCGTAAATTAAGGTTTTTGGTCACAATACCTGAAAAACATAGACCTGGGCTAGACTGGAGTTTACGACAAATGGATCATACATGATACTCGTTAACAACTTATCAACGTACAATTAATGCCACCATATATGAGTCACCTCTCTCAACCTGATATAGTCTACAAAAATTACTCAAATAAACAAAAATCCGTTAAGGAATGGATGCTATTCAAAGTGACATAAACTTTTAAAAATATGTCATTCACTGTGATTCGATACAAAATTTTAAGTTTTGTGAATCCACTTATGCAGTCCTCTGAATAAATGTTTTACCATTTTATCATCCGTTACAAAGCTGTGTTTTATTCTTCCTGAATTTCTCCTCTTCCTCCTACCTTTTTCGCATAGTTCCCGTGACAAAGGTGGTATAAAACTAGCTTGACTTCAAACTCGAGCAAAACGTCATAAAATGAAATCATGTCTAAAAATCCATCAACTCTTTCTTTCCTCAAATAAAATGATGTCATCCCATCTCTTGCTATCTTCTTTGTTTGGTTATCGCCATGAAACAAACTACGTAAGAAGTAGGAACCTTATTTTTTGTAAACTGCGTGTAAAAGGAAATGAATCTCAAAAAAATTCTGAAGAAATGCGTTACTTTTGAGATTACTCATTTTACTTCCTTGAAAGAAGTTCCTTCCTCTTTTTTAGTGGGGTTTAGACTGAACTGTTTTCTCCTTCCTTGGTAAGGAATCCTTAGAACTTTTTCTTCACCCTGTTTGTGACATGACACGCGTTTAAATTACTTTCACTTTAACTACCTCACGCAATGGGAGCGTATTATGGAACATGTACAATTTTGTACTTTAGCCCCACACAACACATGGATTATGTAAGCAATGCAGTAATGCATCGATTACAAGGTAGTTTGACGTGTCTGGATCTTATTGGAAATTACATTAAAGGCTCCCATTTTAGATCAGAACTTAGTTCTGAGAACTGCATCGTTACTCCTAGATTATTTCAAATAACCACAAATACTTGAATAGGTACACATACACACATGTGCCTTAGTTGGGTTAGAACCAGGATTCGGTAGCGTGAAAGATGATAACATTCACTAATTTGATTTATGACCTCTTCACTCAGACTGTTACTCAGTCATCCAAAAACCTTGGTGGAGTGAACCTTGCTAAAGACTTGATCCATTTTGGGAGACGGATGGACAGAAAAAGTAAAAAGTTTGAGGTTTCTCATATTTCTTGTGTAACCTCGTATATTAGGAGGTGCCATTACGGAAAAGGAGTAAGTTACCTATGACCAAGTAAGTTGCTGAGTAATGTAACAGTAAAACTAATCTGGGGAAAGTTACTAATACATAACTCCTTCTGAGGTAATTATAATCGGGTTGTGGTTACAGGAGGGGTAATAAAGTAAGTAATTTGGAAAGTTGGAGAAAGTAATTTCCGGACTAGGTCGTAAGTATGGGGCTTATCCAATAATGTGGCACAATTGATTGGCAATGGAAATGAACAATAGAAAGTGGAGAATTTTAAAGCGGTATTAAAAAGAAAGCTATTATAGTATCGAATAATAAGCTGGGAATCTTTTGTAGTGGTTTGATCCGGTGATTTTTACGCAATAAATTTGCTAATCAACTAAATTTGCACATTGTTTGAAAAAACTTATTGGAATTCAAGTACAGTTAATTTTTAATATTTGCAATAAATTGGTCTTATTTTTCTTCTCTACTCGAATCCGATTAACATCTCTGTCATTTATGTATTGGAGAAAACAGGCCATTGTGTTCAAAATGATTTATTGGATTGTACCGAAAATAAATCAATTGTGGACACTGAAATCTATAACTTTAAAGAGACTAGAAAATAAAGTGGTTTGTTGCCAATTTACTATCTATCAGTTGATGGACTTGGCTGCTACTACAAGTTATTTAAAATTTGTATTTAGTTAGTTTGTGGTTAGATACTCGTTTCCAATTTATCAAAAAGCAAGATTTCCCTTAAATCTGCACGAATGCAAAATGTTTGCATTGTCCTGTAAGATGTAATGGTTCGGTTGACTAGAATACCTAAAAAGTTTAGGATACTCTTCCTCCGGCGTCTTGGAACAGTTCAAAAAGGTTTAGGGCACATATACTAGAGTAACCCAGTTGCAACTTAACTCAACCCGTCCACATAAATAAGTGAAGTGATTTAAGAAAGTGGCTAACAAATGATGACACGGTCCGGCCGGGGTTGTAAAGTAAGTCGTCTTCTTGTTTGTTACATGGGATGAATACGCCCGGAAGGTTGAGTTTATGGCAAAACTTTGTCCGATTATCGGAGAAAAGAGAAAGTAAAAGAAAGAGGTGACGAGGGTGACAGTTGCACTTCCTTAGAAAGTAGATGCCAAGTGACAATTACATATTTACGCTGACAGTGCTACAATTTGGCTAGGCTTGATCTTGACTCAAGTAGAGCAAGGATTTTGTTAGTTGCAGTTTACACGGGAGTCTAATCGGATAAGTCGGATGGATGCAAGTAATTATGTGTCGTATTTTCTGTAACTTTGAGCCTTGAATGATACAGACCTTACAAGAAAGTTAATTGGTTATGGCTGACAATTTCAACTGCACTGCGAAAATGAGCTTGACACTGGAAACTATCTCTTAGCGTTTTAAATATTTTAAAATGTTGACAGAAACCTGTCAAATTCCCAACCGGAATGGTTTAACGCTGTAAAGTAAAATGTGGACATCTTACTAACAAACTTTTCTGCAAAGGTAGTAGGTTCGCATCTTTTGCTACTATAGGAAGAAACATAATAATCAATCAATAATCGTAAAATGGATAAGTTTTTGAATAGCCAAGGACTTGACGGAATAAGGAACAAAACAATACAAAAAGTGCAACTGTTTTGTTTTGCTATGTTTTTGTGGAGTTGCAGTTTTTATCTTTCCTGCAAAACCTTTCTCCGCTCCATTAACTCTCCTACGAGATGTCCACTGTCCACTGTCCTTGTTTGGCTATAATTCTAATTGTTATTTATGGCTTGCCCAGTTTTTTTCTTAATCATCCAACTGATGGTTATGATTAAGACTTGGAGCTTGAGTTAGCCTTTGCTTCAGAATTCTTGATAAATGATTAATGTCACAGAGGGAGGCTGAGGGTCAAGATTTTAGTCAATGCCAAAATTTATCTGGATTGCAGCAGGAAATTGTTGGCTTTTGTGTACTTTACTCTAGTTTACTTTTGGTGGAGTAATCAGCAAGACTAGCTTTTTTACACGTTGTCATCCCCTGATTCATGATATCAATTGTGAACAAGTTTCACTAAATTATAGGGTATTAAAAGCTATTGGGGAATTTGAGAATTTTGAAATCTCTCTTATTTCTTTCGTATTAAATACTTTATTTTCACGATAAACTATTCCAAAATACATTTTATTGTGTCAACATAATATGTAAGTATCTTCAGAAGTTACTGACTGAAAATACAAGATTAAATGTTAAGGTTAGGACCCGATAATATTTCGAGTACAGTTTTTACTCCATATTCCAAGGCCCTTGCCTCTTCCTAAAAGCAGGTAATAAATGGGTTACTTTCTAATTTCAATTCATTCAGCACAAACTTGCCAATAGTTGCCAACAATCATTTTTTTACCAAATTTGGCACATATCACAAACATTACTCTCAAGACCAAAGCGTCATTTCCCAACTTATCTCATTACCTCAATCTTTACAGCTTATGCACCAACTTATCACAGCTCAAGTCACAGTTTCCAACTTTTTCTCTGTTTCAAGCCCCGAATTTAAATCAATGTCCGTATAATGAGGTCCAACCGGCCCTAACTCGACCCCTTCTTCCTCCAATGTTTGTAGTGAGAATGGATGACCACCCCCATTTGGATAAGTGTCTGAAGTCACACTCTCCGCGGCGGCGGAGTCACCCGGAAGTTGAATCCCGGTTGATGAAGCAATCACAGAATTTATGGCGGATATCGTGTACCGATTCCGGTTTCGGGCTTGGTGTCGTGTAACCAATGACCCGTTCCCGGAACTGCCAACGCCACGTTTGGTCGAAGTTGTGGAGTGCATCATGGATCCGGATAGGGAAGTGTTGAGTGTCTGTCAAAATATTTGGGTGGTTAAAATTTTAATTTATGGGTGGGACGTGAGTGAATCAAGAATTTTGGGAATTTGAGACAATTTTAGGAATACAGTGAGATTTCAGAATTCTCGAGATTTTGGCATGGTGTGAATATAATGCGTCAAAGGAAATATTCTAGACGGTTTATTAAACTAAATTAAACTTAGATGTGGTAAAAATGTGTCAAGTGGGCTTACCCGTGAAATTCTATTGCGATAATACATCGATGAAGTTGTGGAATCGTCTGTGGCCATTCCTAACCGTTTTCTGACACCAAGGGTAAGATTTGAGACCTGGTTGTTAGTTTAAAAAAATAAGATAAAGCATTAAGATCATTAAATACTTTTATAAGCCAATAACCAATTAATCAATCCATAAGTTTACCTGTTGCTTGAAAAGTTTAGTGGTGAGAGTATAAAGAATCGGATTTAGCGCAGAGTTAACCGGTAGCACAAATACGGCTAGCCACGCATAAAAATCGGACTGAATGACAACTCCTACCCAATAAATAACACAGTAATTACTCATTTATGCCTCATTTTAATAATAATCACGCTTAAAACTCACCACACATCGCCACAGCCTTAGAAATAATGACCGGAGCCCAACAGAGAAAGTCGGTCAGTACCACGATTCCAAATCTCATCGCCAACATCCCATCCTGACTCTGTTGCGTGCTTCTTATCGACGTCGTCGACATCTGAATAATCCTCAACATCCTCCAGTACGCGAAACAAATAAAGGCGAATGCCACCGAGTTTATGAGAACAAAGAGAAAAAAGGAATACTGCCAACCTGGGGAGGAGAAAGTTTTGCAAAATTTGAGGCAAGTTGAGATTTTGACAAAATCTCACTCTTATCTTTTACTCACCTGCATCAAAGGGGTTATGAATATTCAAAGGTAGACAGAGTCCATTAGACGTGTAAAAATGTGGGCCAAAATATCCTTCAAACCCTTCCCAAAGTGGGGCGGCTGACAGTAAGAAGGACACTGTCCAAAGCACCGAAATAACCGAGACGGCAGGAAACATGGCATTTCTCCGCTCCGAAAAGGGTTTGACAATGGAAAGATAACGATCCAACGTTATGAGGGTTAGGATTAGGACAGAGGCTTCCGAGGAGAGGGTGGAAAGTAGGCCTGGGTAAATTTGGGGAAAGATAAGCCAGCTAATCTTTACTAGAATGATATGAGTGACACTTACCTGACCACTGGCAGGTGAGAGAATGTCTCCAGGTGTGTTGATGGGAGAGAAAGTGTCCTCGGAAGAGGACATCGTGATAAGCTATGGATAAGAGGAAGGATCCCATCAGGAGATCGGCAAATGCGAGGTTCTTAATGTAGAAGGAGTGGACGCGATTCTTTTCTCGGACTAGGAGGCGACTTAGGATTACGAACCCGTTTCCGACCACACCCACCGTGCCCATAATCCAGACGCTGAAAATTCATTAGTTTTTGTTAAGCAAGTCACTACTTCCTCCATAAATTTCGCACATATTGCAAATATTCAAGGCATTGTTTGATGTGCAATTTGGTGAAAACTTTCTTCGTAATTCTGTTACATAATCCACTACTTACCAAACTCGAAGGACTCCATTATCCAGGAGATTTTCAATGGAGGATATCCCATCTCCTTTTGGTTCACAGGATCTCACATGTGGAGCCCAGGCACACATCCAGAATTGATCAAAGTAGCTGAAAGAATGGAATTATAGGTAAATTACTAATTACACGATCATTACTTTAATAATTAGTGGACCGCATGAAGCCCTGGGATCTCAATCAATCCCTTGTTACACAACTTACATGTGTTGTAGTTCTGTGAGATTGGCAAATATTTGGGCCGGATTTTCCAGTTCGCCAAACCGGTTTTGTTCCAGGACTCTGAGGAGTGAGTAACAGATAATTAATTGACAATTAATTAATATTTAATGTGTGCTATTGAGGCGTACAGAGTAAATAGTTTCAAATCAATAATAAATTATGAGAATATCCTTGAACATGTTTTGTTGACGGATTAGAAACTTACAAGGATTGCAAGGAATCCAGGCATGCAAATGAGGTCGGAGATATGCGGCGTATCCCGTTATTGTTTAGATTTCTAGGAAATTACACATAAAATAAAGATGGAACTAATTTTTCTTCAATATTTAACCTTGGTTAACTAACTTATAATTAGGTTTTTAAAAATGTGCATGACTTACAGATTCCGTAAAGATCTCAAATTGCAGAAGGTGTCCTCCTCCAAAAATTGTAGTTGGTTATACGACAAATATCTGGAGGAGTAGAAAACAATGAGAAAGTGTAACATTTCTTAGTTGGTGGTAATTAAAAATGCGTAATAATTAAAAAGGAATTTTGTAAGTACAGGTGAACTAGAGCCGTCATATTTTCAAAGGTTTTCTGCTCAATGCCCGAAATCCTGTTGCGAGTGAGGGAAAGCATTTCCAAGTTTTCTAATCCGGAGAAATAACCACGGTCCAAGGTTTGTAGGTCGTTGTTACTTAAATGCCTGGATAATTGTGATAAGATGGTATTATCCATGATTTTGAGTTTAATCAGACTCACTTACAAGATTCGGAGAGATGTTAACCCAACAAAGTAAGAGTTTTGAGGTAACCCAGATTTTAGTTTGTTATGGCGTAAATCTCTATGAGAAAGATGCGAATTTTGAGTGCGAAATATGGATAATTCACAAATTTTTAGGTTATTTGAATTAGTTCTTACAATTCTTCTAGCTGGTCAAGCCCATGGAATGCGTCTGGAGAAATAATTGTGATGGCATTATAGCCCAGGAATAACTTTTTAAGATTTACATTCGTCCCAAAGCTTCCAGATGGAATGGATGTCAACTTGTTTCCAGTTAGGTGACTGCATAAATTGGTATTGAATTGTAATTCAAAAACTTTACTTAAAATTGTAAATTATTGAATTATAGAACAAAACATTACAGAATTTGAAGCATGGTCAAGCTACCAAAGCTGTTGGGTCCGATTTCTAGGAGATTTGTGCTGGATAGGATTCTGTAAGCGTTAGCAATGACAAACAATATGTGCAATACTTTGGTATTTTATATCCTTTTTAAATGAGAGAATAACTCCTTACAAAGTAGTGAGATGGGGAAAGCGGTGACTTTCTCCGGCAAAATTAACGTGATCCATCCCACTCCCACTTAAATCTCTGTAAAAAATAACAGACTTTGATGTCCTTCGTAAAAAACGTTATTACAAAATTATGCGCTATTTCACCCAGATAAATAAAAATGAAGCGACTGCAAGAAATAGTCACTCATTCTAATTGAATTTCGTGGCTCAGGTATTTATTACAAATCAAAATTGCTTTGATCAGAAATTGACCAAACCCAACTCACTCATAGACAATTTCCTGAGAGCCAGGTAATTAGATCGGTTTGGCAATTCCAGTCCTGTTACTGACAGATTTGTGCAGACATTAAAATTGAGACGAACTTGGTACAGATCACGTCCCAAAGTTTAGCCAAGAATTTGCATGACAGTCTACAACTTTATGTGGAGGAAGAAAGTTAGCCAGACTTTCTCCTCCTTTGCCAGAGGACTGATTTTGACTGATTATAGCTTAGAATAGGTTACAAGATAATTTGTAACATTTCCGGAAATTGGGAGAAAGTCCGTCTCCAACTAACTTTCACCCATTGATTGACCTCCGTTTTAAATTCGGATCACATTGTGATGATCACAGGCTTGAATGGCTCCCTAATTATTTTACCACCTGAGGTGGTCCACCTGCGGGAATTGAGTAATTAACTTAATTGATTTATTGCTTACTGCCCACTTTACTGGAATCATTGATATTCTTATCATCCTCAGAAAGTTAAGTTATGCTCGGCGAAAGTTATGCCAGAAAATTCTTTACACTTTAAAAAAACTTACAGAAATTGCACCCCATCCGGAATCCTGGAAAGATTCAAGTAGTGGAGATTGTGGCAAAATAGTTTCTCTCCGGAACACTGGCAATCTCCCGGACCCGGGCTAGATTCGGTTGGTTCTTGGCGAGAAATGGGATCTGATTACAAAAAATTTGAATCTTGTTCAAATTCATTCAAGGCTTTTCTAGGACGGGACCGGAAACAAGTTTTTTTTGGGTTGTGGGTAAAAAAGTGAATGTGAAATGGAAACTTTATGGAGAAAAGTAATTGATTTTTACGACAAGGAAGATGTGGTGGTAATGGTGAGATGGGAGGAAAATCCTACTTTAGCTTGATTTAACTTGGTCCGATTTATGGTTTGACTTACATTTGCAAGTATCATTTTTCCCATCGGGTGCTGGTCGTTTTTGGAAGAAGTTGTCCCAAAATGTTTGCTCGTGCTTGTTTTCTAAGGGGAGGAGAATGAGGATATTATGTTAAATAGGAGAAAGTAAAGATAGAGAAAGGATTTTAAAGCCCTTTTACTAAAGGTTTGTGTGGAATTTTGGCAATGAAACAATAGGTTGGCGAATATAAGACAAGAAAACAGGAGAAAATACCACATTCCGCTTCATCAGAGCCTTCTGGGCAGTCTGGTTTCCTGAAATGACAAAAATTTGAAGAAAGTAAGTTGATGAATTTCTTGAAATATTTTAAAAATATAGATTTAAAAAAATTATGCCAAAATTTTGCACTAAAGAATATTGTGAAATATTTAGCAACACGGATCGCTGTTACATCTGTACCCTTATTAATATTGGAATTATTGAAGAAATTATAGATTTGGTGGAATACTTACCCATTGCAAATGACATTTTGTGGGACGCATAATGAGGGATCAGAAGCACACTCGAAATGGCCCTGGATCACAATAATCATTTAATAGTCCTGGATTAAGCTGGATAAACTAATTTTTTACCATGGGACATGTTGCGGGTATCAATGCATTTCTCGGTGATCTCTCATTACCCCTGACACCCAATCCGGCTTTCTCCACTTTCTCTTCAGAGCTTTCTCTCACATTCCTGGCATAGTTTTCATTCATGGCTCCGGAACCAGCTGCGAATATATCCGTAGATGGATGAGTGTCATCGGATGACATTTGTGGTGGATTTAGCCGGGTATCAGACCGAACTTCCCGTAATTGTGTAGGTTTCATTTTCACAGCAACAAAACTTGCAAAACTTTGATGAAGCGGCTGTTGTCCGAGGTGGAGAAAGTTGGACTTGCTTTGCGACTGGTTTTCACTCTGGCCAGTGACAGGTGGGAGGGAGGAGATGAAGATGGTCGCCATCAAGGATAAGTAAAGGAATGTCGCGAATTTCATGGCAAATCTTGAAGTAATGACGATGTGAGGTTGAAGTTGACATGTTACTTTGTTCCGGGTAACTCAAGGTGTAACTTCAAGGGGTGCTTATCAGCATTTCAAATGTTTGTGTGGAATACAACATGAAAAGATGCTGGGTAGATCTAATTTAATTAAACGGATTTAAACAATAAAATCATTTCAGAGTGGCGTCAAAAGTAGACAATGCCAAAATCATTGCGAATTATTTGTGAAAATATAACATTCATTAGTTTGTAGCGTCCATCTTCCAAAGTCGTCTGATTATTAAAAGAATGTGCTTTACATGTTGGAGACAAGTATTTACTTATTTATAAGACCGACTTCGGGAATAATTTATGGTGGCACATCACCTCCCTTAAGACAAGAGACAAGTTGAGACAAGTTGAGACAAACCCACAAAATATAAGGAGACACTTTCCCACAAAAAGAAAGTCCACTAAAACATTCATCCATGGAGAAAGAAACAGATTCATTTATCATCCCACTACTTTGTACTTCTCATTACTCAACACAACCCAGTAAACGAGTCCTTATGTCCACAAGGAAAGGATTATTGTGTAAATAATGTAGAGTTTTAGATCTATCTCTCAACTTGTTCTTATAGTATTTACGATTTTTCAACCCCAACCAAAAAAGAAGACATTCAAAACTAAAACATATTTGTTAATTTTAAAACAAAGCTAACTGGAATAACGTATTCAAGTAAAGGAGCAGGTCGATGAATGCTAAGATTTGTATCAAACAGCAGAACAATGATATAGTGTCTTTTTATTTTGTGAGACAACACGAATTGTTTTTAAACGACATGGTTTTTAAAATGGAGTAGAAGGCTATCTAATTGTTTTATATATGCATGTCATATATTCTAAATGTTCCTGATTTGGCGTCAACCTCTGTACGGTTAAGGTGGACATATAAAGAAAGTCCAACTACAAGAAAGAATAGAAACAAAAGACGAATTTGCACATGATCGTCATATTCAGTCTTGTCCCAACCTTTGTTTAAAATGTGTTACTCTGTCTGTGATTCAAGAGCCGTACTTTCAGACTTATGTTTAGATTGTGAAGGCTGAACTCTGTAAAATCTCGAAAAGATAACAAGTTTATCAGCCAAAGGGCTTATTTCTAATTCCCGTTGTTTTTTCAATGGCCCAGTGAAAGTAGGGAAAGCAGGGGGTCGGTCGGCGTAAAGCATAATTAATTCTGCATGGAAATTACTTGGCAGCAAATCCCATAATGTTGAAGAGTCACTGTTGCAAAAACCGGGTTGGAAAAATACCCGGGTGACAGTCTGGTTCCTGGGAAAGTGACAGATGAGTTTGGATGAGATTTTTGTGTTTACTTAAAAACTTTTTTGGTTTTAATTTAGGAATGAGGAAGGTTAAGGTTAGAGAAAACTTTGGATTTTTAATTTGAAGTATTCTTTATTTGATTATCTACCTATTTATGAATGGCAAACGTGTCCGTAGCTAAATTAGAGTATGAATTACCTAATGCATAATTGTAGAGTAAATTATTTAACCAAATTCAAGTTGGAGTTGTAACGCATCAATTTGGCAACTTTAAAAATATTTACAACTTATTTTTATTTGCGAATAAGTCATTAGATGCCATTTTCCAAAATTTTAATGCTTTCTCCTCTGTCACTGGATCTTCTATTCGCAAACTTTCCGCAGTTTTCTTACTGGAGATAATTCTTTTGGCATCGACCCCTTTGCTTCCTACTTATGATGAATGGATGCACTCAGCATACAAAGGAGTGGATGAGATGTAGAAACGTGAGCAGAATATTTGCACATAATTCAGCACAGCATAGCCATGGATGTCATGTGTCAATTACCAGGATATCAAGAAACCAATTATGCGTCTGTTCCATAATATTTTGTAGAATGCTTCGCAGCACAGACTTCAAGTCTGAGACTTGTAAAAATTCTACTTGCCCGTTTTATAAGGACATCCTCATTTTTAAGGCAGTAATGAAATCCTGGATTGGATCATTATAAAAAGTAAATAGAACCAAGAGCCTTATTTCTGGCTTAAATTTTGTCTTTAATGGTGATGAAAAGAGAATTTGTGACAATTCCCTGCGAATAATTTGCCAGTTATTCACAGCCCTGCTCTCCCTGCTTTCTCCTTCCGGGTGTCGTGCCCTTTCACCAATCACCATTCTGGCCACAAGTGAGTGAGACATTAATTCCGGAAATCCACACGGATCTCGTCACGTCAACTTTGTAAACTCACGTCCAACTTTGCCACCTCGAACATAGTTTATCATTCTTAAGTAAGTCAAACTAAGTGATGGTTAAAGGCAAGCCCAGGCACTAACCTAGGATAAGGAGAAAGTCTTTAGTTTGACTTATTCCAGTAACTTGGCAAGCCTGATGTAATCATTTGGCAGAGTGGTAATACACTTATTTATGTTATTTGATACCAATACTCTCTGAGCATCTCTCACTCAGGCACTTATGAGTATCCGACTTACTTGACCCTTTAAGATACTCGTAATTGTGCCTCATGTAAGAGTGAGTAATGCAATGGCTCCATTTCCTAAAGAAGACAGAGATGAATTCAACAACTCTCTCTGAAACCAAGCATTAAGAGCGACAGGCCACGAGATACATTGGAGAAAGTAATGTATGATTATTATCCAGTTTTTGGTCTCATCTCATTCTTTCTCCGGTTACTGGAGAAAGTTTCTCAAAGGAACAAACATTCATGCGGTGAAACGTTTAGGGAACAAGATTTTCGTAAGTTTTTTTTATTTTTGGGCCAGTAATGATTGTTGGACTGGAGTGAATCCCTATTTAACACGCTATCAAATAAATTTTAAGGTTAGTCATGAATGAGAGATTTCACTTAAACCTGGGTATTATTGCTTTGGGCGATGCTTTCTCTTTTTTAGGCGATGAATTCTGGATCTTGGCGCAAACGGTATAAGTTTACTGTGAAACTTTCCCAATTGCAAAACGTTCCTTGCTCCAGTTTCCTTTGTATTTATTAGACATTTTTCCAGGTTTATGTGACAGGGATGTTGACGGGGAAGCGTCACTTTGCCTATGTTTCCCGTCAGTGGGGTTGTCATTCTAGACTAGTCTTTTTGGAACAACACGGAAATATGTCAGGATTAGGAAAGAATGGCAAATCCCCAAAATCTCAAGCTGGTTAATTTGTCTGCAGAGAAATGGAGTACACTAAAAAACAAGTCATATTTAAGTCTTATCATTTTCTGTAAGTGGATGGAGAGGCAATTAATGGGGCAATTTGGCAGGACTACGGTATCTTTGGAGTCGGAAGGAAGAATTTGGACCTTGCCTTGAGAAACTGCTAGAGAAGCAACCTTGCTCTGTTTAGGGTTATGATTAGAGTTGTAGTAATTGAATTAAATTACAGGATTTGAATTGAGATACAACCCAATTTTGGGTGGAATTGGAGCATTAAGTGTTTTAATCTAGGAGTTTGTAGGGTTGTAAGAGTCATAATCAATAAGTGGAGAAAGTACATTTGATCCTGCAATAAATAGCGTATCGTACTGGAGATATTTGGAGGAATTAAGATTAATAATTTCAATCATGCCTTTTTCTTAACCCTTTCAAAATGTTGTCTAATATTTTAACGGGATGATATCCAAAGAATGAGAGGCATCTCTTTCTTATTGTAGAGAAAGTCTGTCAAATTAAGTTTGTTTCTTTATGATTTAGTAATTTCACTTCTGTTCCCTCATCTCTCATCTGGCTGTTGTGTACGTGCCAAGAAATGAGGGATGAGAAAAGATGATACATTTTGTAGATGAGAGATAAAGAGAACCGAGAGTTTGGCAAAGTTGGTTTGGGAAAGATCAAGTCTTGGACATGGCATTGCTGGACGAGACAGATTTCTAATTGAACCCGGTTTTAGATAAAGAATTGAAGATGAAACTGAGACAGAAATTGGATTTTTTGTTTTCTGAATTAAAATAAAACTAAAATTTTGAAACATTTAAAAAATATATAAATCTGTCATACAATTTTAATAAAATCTTATTATACTTTCATATTTGGTGCAGAATTATATCAAACAAAAAATGCATCCCACAAAATTTGCAAGAAAAGATTCTAAAAACTTCATATTTTATAAAAAGAAAGAAATAGAAGCATCTGCGAAATAATCATGAAATAAATATTCTTGGAAGTACATATTGGTTGAGAACTATGTCAAAATGAAAAAAATTGCCACAAGGTTCTCTGAGGATAAGAAACAATTACGAGTACTTCTTAAACTAAAGCTAAATAACTATCCAATAATATGAATCGTGGAATTAAACATAAACCCACTTTAATCCCGCAATTTAGTTAAACAAATAACTTACCTGATTCCGCATTACTTTTTACAAAAACACTCACTTCCGGTATTTACATCTTTTCCAGTTAGCAAGTGACAAATGTTTGATAGCTTTTCGGGGTTATTGGATTCTCACCTTATCACAAGCACTGGTTTCCCATAAACTTGTAAAACCTGAGGTTCAGAACCTCCGTTATCCGGTCATACAGTAGAATAAGTTTAAATTCGTTTCGAATCAGACTTGACACGGCAATCGGTAGAATGTCTTCACAACCACTTTATCTCCTGACATAAAATAACATTCACAATTCTGGAGGTTCAAGTGTGAATCTGAATCTGGGATAAATTGCTTTGGTGAGCAGGTTAAATCTTGATGTTATCCCAGGATGACTTGAACTTTCTCCGGAAATTCTTTTTCAACTTTGAACAGAATGGGATTCATGGGATGGGATGTGATTGGGTGTGAAGTGATCTGACGTCTTTTGGGATCAACAAATCTGAAGGTAATCTAATTTTGGGGAATTTATTTGAAGTGTAAACTCAACTCAATTGTAATCCGTGGTGGTGACAGACCACAAACAGGTAACTGGATAAAAGTACAGGGTTTTTCGGAATAGGGTAGTTTTCACTGGTGATCAAGTTATGAAATTTCGGAGAAAGCAAGAATTTAGACAAAACTGTCCTATCACAATTTTTAACTATTACTTTCACACCTCGTTAAATGTCTTGTGGTCAAATATTTCTAAGTCTAATAATAAGTTGTACCGGGTAAGACTGGGTTCCAGCCAAAATTGCGAAATAAACCAAGTCTCTTTTCCAGAGTTGGTCTTATGTGTTAAAGGTGAAAGCCGTTTTGAGACTGAGGGGCTGCTTTCTCTAGCCCCGAGATACATACGTTTCTCTGGCCAGATTCTTGCTCACCAGGGTTTTAACAAGGCTTCGAGTCTCACAATTCAGTGAGCTGTTTTACTTTTACTCTGACATGGCATCTCGAGTAGCTAGCTTGGATCAGGTTATCATATGTACTTGTTTCCTGGGATAAGGACCAGATTGAAGGCAGTAGTCAAGCCTTGAATTTCAAGGTATTCCTGCTCTTTGGACGTAATCTCTGGCAATGTATGCAATCCTGACTTTGCCGAAAATGGGTGGGGTGGAGAAAGTAAATATCCTCAAGAGCCTTTTTCACACTTTCTCCGCATCCATCCATCTCCTTGGGAGTGAGTAAGTAATCAACTGACATGGTTTTTGGTTCTGCCCATGAAATGGAATAAATGAAGGAGAAAAATGGATGGAATATAGATTCCAAAGGAAATCTAGGAGGAAAAGGTGGACAAGGAAATATGAGGAATCAGAGGAAGGTCTTTTACAGTACTTTTAGCTGGAAGGGAAAGTTTGGCTAGATTTTGTTGATTAAGGATTTTTATGGTTTTTACTGATTCCTTTGCAACTACAATTTAAAGAAGGAATAATATTATTACGTCTTTATATAAAAGTTGGGGAATAATATTCAAAACTAGGCTGTAAACGAGTCCCGATAGACTCTGGTTTAATTCCCGGGTGAGCTATTGTAACTTTTGTGTTAAATATTGTAACAACCAACTAAAGACAGAGGAATTTTGTGTTTTATTTCGTTTTGTGTAAGATACTCTCCAGAGCCTGGAACACAAAACTAGATAAAAATGTGGCGTTATTTGTATTCATTCACAATTTGGCTGTGCAATTTTTTTTTTACAGAACTCGAGGGTCAAGAAAGTTACACGATTTTAGACACTGAACTAAAAAAGAGTCCCGGATTCTCCAATGAAGCCCGCAAATTGACACGGACACCTCAATTTCTTCGAGAAAGTTTTGTTCACTGAGGAGAAAGCAATTCTTTGTGACACAGGCCGGTACAAGAGAGTAAATTGAGATTGGCGTTGTGCATCCTGCAATTTTTCACATTTATTTCGCATGTTGTACTAATCTTCCAGAAAAAGCAAAAGATCGGAATTCTCGTAGTGATGTAAGAGAATAGCTGCATCGTTGTTGTTGGAGTCACAGCAGAACGGTCCATCAGCCTCAACGATATGCCCGTCAGCCAAAAACAACCAATTGGACTTTCACAAGATTCCTCTTTTTGTGACCGGAATATGTCATACGCTGCTCTTCAAGATCCGAAGGTTTTTCTATATAAATATAAGTGGCGTCGATGATGACACAAAGGCTCTCTGGAGGCTGGCCAACTGCTCTTGAAGTCAAGGATCTTGAATGATTTTCCAGTGCATCATCTCTTGAGATGTGAAGGTATCCGAGATGGTTTGGAACAAAAGAGCGCTCCAGAAGAGTAGTGACGGTGTCGATGGTCTTACTCACGACTTGCTGCGACGTTCCAAACATGTCCCCAATGGCTTCCTGCTTCAGGTTGCAACGTAAGAGGATCAGGAACATAGCTAAACCGTCGCGAATCGTGCGTGCTGATGAGTTGCGCATCCCTGGTTTGATATAAGTGGCCAAATTGTCGAAATCTTCTTTCCTAAGTCCCGTCCAAAGCTGGTACTTGCTCTCTTCCAGTCCAGTATGGTCGAATGAGTATGGATTTCGGTGCCGGATGTCCGAGACTTCATGAAGCCACAATCCGAAGTCGTAAGTCTTCACATGTATCCCCTGTTTGGTGGCTTCAATAAGGTCCAGGGCTTCGGATGTAAATAACCCATTCATCAAGTGGTGTGGGCAGGCTCGATTAGTTTGAGGAATGTAGTAGTTTGACCTGAACCAGACTTGTTGAATGGCGGACCAAGGTACGGTGCTGCGCCTTCCAGTTCCAGACCCATTGCAAACGAAACATTTGCTTTGTGTTGATTTGACTCCTTGAATGTAACGGAATACCATGATCGAGGATGCTGAAGAAGAGACTGAAGCTGCCGTGATGGACGACGTTTGACTTATGGAGATGAGCTCTTGAGAGTTAGAAGGAACAAAGTGCTGAGAGTCTGACGTCTGAGAATCGGATCGTGAAGATAGCGACTGTTGATCAAGCACCGGAATGACTGAATTTGGAGAATTT
>JAAXNX010000290.1:0-34674 GCA_036491905.1 Folsomia manolachei
CAATTAGGTCTAATGGAGAAAGTGGCAACTGAATTAGCAACGGATTGGGGAAACCTCACATCAATCTATTGCCCACTTTAAATGTGACATGATGTGCCATTCCTTGGACTTTCCCTATTATTTGCCAACCCAGCCAACTACCCAGCCAGGGGGCTGATTATAGAGGTTGAGAACTTGAAGGTAGGTAGGATTTACACAATAATATAATTTCCATTAATTTCCCTTCCCTGCCCAAAGATAAGGATGGTTTTAGTTTTGGCTCTGTTTCCAAGTTAGCCCTGAAGATAGTGGTTTTAGTAAAGTCAAGCAAAAGTGTAGTCATCCGATGCTCCCATATCCACTCCCATTAAAAGGGTTCTCATTCCTTCTATCCAAATATCTACGTGGTGGCTGGGTTGCATGCAATAAAACTTAAAACAAGGACACGACACGAACCTGGTTTTTACTTTGCCAAATTGAATATAATCCCGTAAACCAAACAACGAAGCAAACCATGCCCACTTTACTTTCCTTTACTTCAGCGCACTTATTTCCAGCCAACCCTCCTTCCCAATCTTGAATGACCTAGCTTCGCCTAGTCTCTGGTTTGGCTCTTATTTCGCCCTCCTGCTGTTGCTAAGCCTGGTGGGCAATTTTAGCAATCTACGGTTTCGTAAACAAATAAGCACTCTTCAATCTAGGTCTGGAGACTTTAATCTAAATCCAAAACCAAACTCTTGACTCTAAATTGTACTCAAGTCAAGATGAGAATGAGATTGGGGAGGAAAAACGCTTAGCCGAGAGGTTTAGAGGAGGAAAATTACAATCAGGAAGGAACCTTGAGAAACAAGTAAGTAACCGAGACGGCAACCAAGGAACGACTTTAATTCAGACACTCTAAATCGAACCCCTCCAGCAATATACGGCAGTAGTAACGCTCTTTAGAAATTATAATCAGGAAGGAACCTTGAGAAACAAGTAAGTAACCGAGACGGCAACCAAGGAACGACTTTAATTCAGACACTCTAAATCGAACCCCTCCAGCAATATACGGCAGTAGTAACACTCTTTAGCTTCTAGTTTTGGATAAGATTTTGAAGGTACTCAGTAATCTACACAAATCTGAGGTAAACTAAGGAGAAAGTCGTATTTTATGCAAAGAATACCGATTAATAAGAGCCTATATATTACATTTAGCGAAAGTTATCATTGGCGAAATCATTAATTTGTCTCATTTCTGAACCCCACACTAACTTGTGATAAACTTAAGGAATTTTTTCCCAACCAGGGAATCCCTAAAATAGTCTAGACATTCATGAATGGATTCCACAACCCCTAAAATGTAAATTAGACAACCCATCCAAACAGGAGACCGCAAAGAAAACAAATGAGGACAATTCAGAATTTTTAAACTGGGGAAAGTCGTAACTCTTTGGCAAATGCGAGGAACAATAAACGAATGTTGGAACAGAACAAACTGGTTGAGTGGGTGAGCCAAGTTGGTTACATTATCCACCCACATTTTGACCTGGGATGGTAGGCCAACGCCAACGCCGTGCGGTGGGTTAGTGGTTGGTTGCTCTATCCACGTCGGTTGGAGGTGGGTGTGTGAACACGGGGAATAAAAGTAATTTATGCAACATTCCCCGACTCAGCAATTCTAGGAGACTGGTTTGGTTATATTGTAACAGAACAGAAACAGTCCAAGCCAGCCAGTCCACTCGTAAATCTTATGCTAACACTAACACACCACACCAACAGTCATGCCAAAAGGGTGGATGGGATGGATGATGGGAATAAGAGTGTCGAGAAATGAACTTCGTTTACATTGGGGAAAGTTGTGGTGTTCTGGATTGTATGCAGTTGGTGAGTGGAATTGTATGGGGTTTGAGTGTGTGATGCAATATATAAAATTTGGGCAAATTCAGGAAATGGAGAGTTGTGGAAAGATATGTGCCCTCGTTGTTAAATGCCATTAAATATACATTCGGCTCTTCCGAAGGTTATACTGAAAAATTGGTAGAGTTGGGATATGCAAAATATGCTGGAAACATCCAATAAAATGTTTCCAGCATATTTGGTAAAACTCCAAATGCAACATTATTAAATGTACCTTTTCATCCTTCATCTATGAAAAATTTAAATTCACCTGCAAAATCACATTTGTTCCCCACATTTCCTTTGATTTAATCACGAAATGAACCTATTTGTAATAAAATATTTTTTTGAATAAATCAAAACGGAAACTTCCCTCAATACCTTCCCTTGTATGTACCCTAGTAAAGCAGGAAGTAATCGTAATTACCTAACAGCAAAAGGAAATGACGAGCTTTGGAAACACACAATAAACACTCTTCCAGTAGAAGCAAGTCACAAAGGAATGAATTAGAATCAACAAGTTGATGTGATGTTGAAACCAGACCCAGCCCAGAGCTTTCACTTCTTCCCTTTATGCCGTCTTATGTTCTCATTCTCATCTTCAACCTCCCGGCAACGGTAACAGCAACAACCTAACCTCACTCTATTGCAGAGTGTACAGTACCCAACCTTACTGGAGAAAGTCGAGTTTCCAACCAGTCTGTAAAGATGATGATGGCGATGATGATGTGATGGTGGTGAAAGGCGAGTGAAAGCAGAACGGACGGAGAAAGGTAAAAAGCTTTCTCTCTCTGGTTCCTTCCCCCTCAAGTTGAGAATGCCGTACCAACCTGACTTGCTCGTTCCTGGACTGGACTGTATGGAATAGAAAGATTCACCCAAGTATTTGCACAAGCTGGAAACTTGCTGGAAGCTATTTATCCCCCGCAGTCGGTACCACTTGGTCTCAGTCTCAGTTTGATCGTGGTTGGGAAAAGAGACGGAAAGAGCTACTCGCTCCGGTTAAAAACTTTCACAATCGGAGTGACTTTTCTCCGTGCTTTCCTGTGTTATCAGTACGTGGCATGGGTCAACTCTTAACCTACATTTAACGGAAGTGAACTACTAAAATAAATATTAAAATTGTATCGGTATTTTGATTAAACAAGAGTTACTGTCGAGCAATGAGAACGACATTTAAATTGCAAATTAACAAGTGAATTTAAAAACAAATCCGTTTCTGGTGTAATCTAACAAACAAACTAATACATTGCAGTGTTTATCATTGTGCTTAAATAGCTGAAGAAAGTTTAGTTCAATACTTTTCCTGGTTGATGGTCGCCTGTCGTGGCCGACAAAAGTCCCAAGACATAACCACAAACCAAACGTCTCAATAGGACTGGAACCACAAAATTGAATTGTGAAAGTCCTTCACATCCCATTTTACAAGAAGTAAAAGTCAAGTCAAGTTAAGCCAACTACCATAACCATACCAAAGAAGAAAAGAAACAAGAAGTACTACTTTTCCTTCAGTTTGTGGCACAAAAAAGTCTAATTTGAGTTTGTCTCCTGTCCCCTGTTCTGACTTTTATTTTGTACTTGAGTCCGAAAAAACTCTTATTGTGCTCTTGAAAAAGGAAAGACATTTGAAAAGATTATAAAATTCAGGAAAAAGTTGAAATATTCTTCGTACTCGAACAGAACAGACGGTCACGAGGCTGTCAATCTCTATCTGGTTTCTTTGTTTGAAAATTTCATCCCAAGTAAGGCAAGGGGTGTGCATATTTATACAAGACAAAAGAATATTGGAACTTTGAATAGAACTTTAAGTTTGCAGGGCATTCCCATTCCAAAAAAGTTTACTTCTATACTGTCAGCCAAAGAAAAGACAAATTGCACGAGGCAAATTGTTGGCTGTAGGACAATTTCCATTTTATAAATCTTTTCACTCATGTCCACATTTAACCGTAATCTTCCTAATGTATACATATATACAAAACTGAGAAAAGAAAGAAAGGAAAGACCCTTTCTCCCTCATTTATAATTTATTACGAAAGCCATCCCCATAAGAAACTTTAAAGGATTTCGACATTAATTAATGCTGATGAGAGCAAGGCTTGCAGTGTATATGTACGGATAGTTTCAACTAGTCATCCAGTTTCAGATTATCCTTATTTCCCAAGAGTGAAAAGAGTGCAAGTAAGATACTCTTGAGGAAAAGCAGTAAACTACGGATAAGGTATCGTATATAACGATGGATGAGCGAGTCGATTAAAGTACTAATGGAAAAGCGTGTTTAAAGTGTGAGTTTCTGTGAATAATTTATAAATCTGGAATCCTGCTCTAACTCTGCTCCAGTTTGGGATGGGATACGTAAAAAAACGATTAATTTTTTCCCAAATGAAACTCGACATTCCAATAAGAAGGTGGAGTCCATTTCACTGCATCCTATAACAGCAGGATATTCCAAGTTATAAAGTTCACCTAAATTTTAAAAGGACCGATCATGGGAACCCCAAACACTTCTAAGCGAAGAACAAAAACCCAAAAAACTTTATCCCTTCTGAAGAAAGCTGCAGTCACAATCGCAATTTTTGACCTGGTAAGACAACGCATTGTAAATAACCTCAAGTCACCTGAATGAATTTGTAAAAAACCCGAAATTTTAATTAACAAAACCTAGTGAATAATTATTTCCGCTTCATTTTCACAAAAGACTTACAAGTTACATACTCCAAACGCTCCTCCAAACTTTGCAATGTAATTATGTGTAGAATCGACTTTCCCTCGGCAAGGTATTAATTTTACGTCCATGCATGGCATGGGAATTTTACTGGGTTTCATTGCATTTGCATCACAATTCGCAGTAAAACTTTTCCCAGAAAACTTAACCAAGTTGTTACGAGTGGCTTACATTTACAATTGGAATGAGAACTAGACAACCACTCGGCTTGTTCCAACTCGAAATTTCGGCCTTTTGTCTAGATTTGAATGTGATGTTCGAGCAAATCACACACAAGTGGGAAGAGAGTCACCTTTCTTCTCATATTAAAAAAGTTTTTCCCCCGGCCTGTCTCATAAAAAGATATTAAAATAGGTTTAAGATTCAACCTTTTGTAATTCCAATTCGCCTCGGGAAATTTACACTTTTCCCTGCCAAACCCGTCCCCAGTAAATATGCATATATACAACACTTGGAAAGTAACAAATTGTCACGCTCATTCTTATGCGATGCTCGTTGTTAATATCTGTGAAATATGTACGGTCCGTGGTAGAAATGGTATCAAAATCAAAGAAAGTTGGTCCTTACTTACCACCAAAATAGGAAAGAAACCCAAGGTGAAAATTCATTCCAGGAGTAGGATGACATGTAGAAATACGACAAACACTAATTTTAGATTAGGGTAGGTGAAAGTTAATCGAGGAAAATCTAGTCACGCAACCAGAGAAATCTTTTCTACTTTCCTTCTTATTCTCACTCACAATCAAATATAGCCGTGCATTGTGGCGACAGAATTCATTGAGCCAAAAATTCTAGAGAAAACGTGTTTTTAGTGACACACCAGGCGACGCGACATGACACTTACATTCAGGAGGTGCGATTGGTAGCCGATTTGATTTAATTTTCTTTAATTGTTTCGACAGATATTGACCATCAGTGACTGTCGAAATGTGGGTCGCTTCATTCTCCTCGTCACTATGTCCAGCACGTTTGACATCACTCCGGAAAATGTCATGGGGGATCATTGCTCTGCCCCTGAGAACTTGAGACGAGGGGTATGTGAGACATATTCCCAAATAATGGAAACTGGTAGCTTGCTCCCTTTCCCGTCTGAAATGAGTGGAAGACGTTTCCACCCTTCCACCTCTACTTTCCCCACACACAATCAACACCGTGGTAATGCTGACACAGAGCCAGAGCTGTCGCCAAGTTATCTCAAAGCTACGCTATCCATTCAAAAATTACCCGAGATGTTCAAAGAGCTTGTTACATCGTGGAAATCTACATTTGATCCGTCACGTACGGAGAGAAACATCTCGTTCTATTTTGATGACGACGACGAGATTCCACAAATACATGAAAAAGAAAAGAGAAAGAGTCCACCACCGTCTAAACCCATACAAAAACTAAAGCAGTATAAGTATCATTCCGCAACTGCAGTGGGAGTTGGATCTTCATCTTCATCCGTCGTCGTATCTTCATCTCCAACTTCACTCAACAGTCCAAGTCCATCACCTCGACCTCAGTCGACACGTAATGGTAAAAACATTCCTACTTTGAATCAAAAAAGAGCTTCTACTACTTTCTCTGCATTCCAAGAAAGTCATGAATACTCGGCAGAGTTGGAAGAGCCTCATCTAAATTCTCGCATTCGTGAGATAGATCACGATTCTGATCGTGAACAAGAAATCTCTACATCATCCAACTCTTTCCTTCGAGATGTTCCAAACCATCGCAATCATGACACCACTTTAACATCTAACTCTAACCACGTGACGGGGACATTGCAGCAAAAAGATGACAAAGACATATCCTACCAACCACTTGAACAAGAGGACTTTTCAACTTCCAAACCCAACCAGGAAATTGGTTCCAACCGGAAAAAACGCTTTGCAGCACCCTCTCAACAACAACAACAATCAATCGGAGAAAGTGATTTGAGAAAAAACAACCCTATTTCACAACCAAGTATCCACAACCCCGAAATACGAGTCACACCAACTTCCTCCTCTGCGACAATGTCCAGCCAAACAATGGTTGATGTTAAAAAGGAAACGCACTTAAAGGAAAGGGCCGAACTAAATGCTATCACCACTTCTACCCCGGAGAAAGTAAATCCTAAATCTGGACCCTACAGCTCCATTATTTCTCCCAACCATGAACCAAACTCTCGGCAACATTTAGCTTCGATTTCAATTGCTAACGGGAAACGAAGTAGTGATCATTTGAAACCCCTCAACTTAGAATCCCAATCAGGACGGGGCGGAAAACTCAACTTGAGCACAAGTAACCGGCACCCAGTTCTTGAATTCTTACGCCAAAAGGAAGCTCCAAACTCTGCAACGGAAGACGAAAAGTGTTTGCAATCGCCAACAATTCCGGGACCAAAGAAAATGATTGGCTTCTTACAACAAGAAATGTTTAGCCGATGGCAATCTCTTCTCGAGACTGCGGAAGCTTTGATCAACCCTTCAAATTTGGGGAAAAACTCCAACCCAAACTACTGCATCGGAGAGCAATTAGGGTCACCTGATGCTGGAAGAATAAAAATGCATATCGAACTCAAACCCTTTGGTCCAGCTCCTTATCAAGAGGCTGAGCGGAGAGTGAAAGCAACGCAATTGGTAATATTTGACTCTCCTTGGCTCAGCATGATTCAGCTCTACTCGAAACTTTCGGGTAAGTTTTTTTCCCTCAACTCAACTAACTAGTGACTAAGCGTTCTTTTCTTTGTATGAAAAAGAAAAGGAGTAAATTCCAGATTTAGGTGGGATTTGGTTTCGTGAACAATTTTGTTTTTTCCTGATACACGAAAACTAGACAGAAATCTGTAAATACCAAGTAATGGCAAGTGATTGATTGGAGTTGGCTTGTTTTGAATGCGGATGGAGGCTTGGATTTATACGGATCAGATTTGGCCAGGGTTTAGAGATAAGGTGGATGTGAGAAGTAGAATTGGAAAAGTTGGTGTTGGTCTTAAGATTTTTACGATTAGTTAGGCACTTAGTCTTAATCAGTCTTTTTTGCCAGCAAGTCGTTTTTCCAGGCAAACAGATTAATCCCAAACCAGCAGAACAACGGGATTTATTTGACTTTGAAGTCTTGGTCTCGATAATTGTAACTTGATCTGGGGAAAGTCGAAAGATTTTTATTTCATCGCCTTTTTCTACCTGCAGATTGAGGAAGTAAGGGCTTGTAGTCGTCCTTCTTTACACAAAGGTTAATGGACAAACATTACAAATGCTTTAACTGCATTTTTATTGCTGGATTAAGTGAAATCATTAATCTCAAATGGAGTGAAGTGTAGGAACGTGTTAAAGCCTTAATTACCTCGACAAACTTTGATAATAAAATGGTTTTATACATTTTCAATGACTGCCCGTAAAAGTATTACGATGCAAAGTCAGCTCAAAAAAGGTTCGGGATTATATAAGTACCATCATCTCTATGCATATGGAAAGATTTTTGGCAACAGCAACTTCTAATGAGAAAAATCTCACCAACAATGCAAAATGCGTATCGAAGTAACCAAACCAGAACCGTACCACAAAACACAACCTCAACCATATCGTAGACAAACTTTATTTGGCAATCAGCCACAGAGAAAGCAGATCCAGTTATTTGAACAGTGTCCAAATTCCAATCAAGGAAGCTCCCTCTACAAATAAATAATGAGTGTCTGCCTGCTTAGCTCTAGTTTTCTTTTCATCTTTTGTTTGTTAAGAGTGTTGAAGTTTTTAATTTAAAATTGTAATCAACTCAAGGTAAAAATCTTATCCGTGTATCGAGTTTTCGAATGTTGGAGAGCAAGTCTTTTCGAAAACTAGTAATGATGAAATATTTGGTTTCAGGGAGCTTCATCAAAATGTTTGTGGTTGTCTCGGTCTACACCTGGGTATGGGGGACGATTCTGGGCTTCATGCTGTTAATCGGAAGTCTTACGGTAAGTTCTTGAAAAAGACAGGAAAAAATGTTTGATGAATGCTCGTTTTCATTTTACCTTTTCTTCCGCCTCATATTATATTCTAACTTAATATTTTTTGTACTTTCGTGCTTTTCATCCCCAGATGATGCCAGTAATTAAATATGTTCATATTTTTAGAATGAAGTGGAACACAATTGTTTGCTTATGTGAACAAAGGATGAAGCGAATATTATTCAGTTTAGCTTGTAATTTTTAGTAAAGTTTGTAAATGTGATATGGCTAATACAATAATTATTATTGCTCATTTCATCTCATTATTCTAGCGTAACAACTGATGACAAACTTTTGACACATTTTTAGAAATCCTACATACAAACGAAATATTTTGCTAGGAATTATAAGTCTTTCTATTCTGATCCAAAATCCTCGTCTGCATGGTTTTTTCCGCTGATATCCATTTCGCTTTCCAAAGACTCAAGTTTTTCTCTTCCCATCAGAACAATAAGTCTTGGCCTGATATCCTTCATCTTGGAATCCTTGGTAGCAGATTGAGGCATTTATTTCGATCGTATGAGGATCTTCTGCATATACATGCACCACACAATAAAAGTACAGTCTGGGTCAATTATTTCGTTCTATTCATCTCAAACTTACCCTCGAAATTTTTCTTATGCTGATCCACTGTAAATATACAAATACGTCACATTTAACAAAGCTGACCACTAATAGATACTTAAAGAAATGTGTACAAAGATTTGTATGTACAGAACACGGATCTATCAAAATCCTTGGATCCCAATAGCTTCGCTTTATAAATAACAAGTTGCTGTCTCGAATACGCCCAAGCCCACCTCAAGATACGATAACGCTCTCGAACTATCAACAATGAAGCGTTATATTATTAAACTACGCCAATTTAATAAACACAAACTGCGTGAGTTTTGCCAATTTATATACTTACTTGCTTGTAGAGATTCCATCGTCGATTTCGTAACGGATACGCTCACCTTATGTTTTCAAATAACAAAAATACTCTTCAATTTATTTATTTGTTAAATTTACCAAAATGAATGTATGCTGAGTATGCAAGAATGAAAGAATTGTAGGATTTTATGGAAGTCCTAGAATAGTGCAACAGAAGAAGCGATGAGAGAAATTACTTAAAGCAGGACAGAATGCATCCGTAAAATTTGACTTACAGGCGATCGATTTGGCTTATCTGGACAACCCATGATTTGAATTTTCCTTCAGATTCCTGTCCTAGTATTACTGACTGTAATTATTCAGATAGAATAAGCTAAATGAACTGTGATAATGTAGATGAAAAATATGAATTCCTTATTAGCCTGAACTCCTAATAATGCACATTGGCCTTTTTTCAGTAGTAGTTAGTTTTAGTCTTTTTGAACTTGATAGGCAACTTTTCTGCTTATTCTAATTTTAACTGCAATGTGAAAAAGGTTCGTTTTAGTTTATATCCTGTGAGCCAACACTCATGCATTCAAAATGCTTCCATAGGCAAACATTCCTTGAGGGTTTGCATAAACCTATATTATTTTCATTACTTCAACCATAGGCATCGCAGGTTAATGAAACAATGTGATGGCTCATCCACGTAAATGCGACACTCGTAGTTTCATCTCTAGCAAAATACATTTGTAATGTTAACTCCCTACCACTATTATGTATACCTATTTTAGTAAGCATTCAAGTTCTTTGTATGGCAAATTGGTTCATTCATTTTTTTGGCAAATGACGAAACCTAACGTAACCCCAATCCAAAGTTTGAACAGACAAAAAAGCGGAGAAAGCAAGGGGTGCTCATTTTCATTCCTGTCCTTGCCTCAATATCTGGAATCTTGAAACGAAACCACTCAGGCCGAGCTTTCTGCTCTATTTTCACCCACATCCTCCCCCACATGCAATATACCCTCGTGTCATCGTCATTCGAGATGAAATTGATCCAATGTCTTTGGTGACCCCGCAGTTTGGCAAAGCATTGTTTGGCGAAAAAAAATTGTCAGAGTTTTATGCTTTACAAGTTAACTGGCATATTGATAAAGGCTAACTTCTGCGAAGGGTATATTAGTAACCGACCAAGACTTTGGAAGCATTCACATAAATTTATTTTGCTAAAGTGTAATTCTGCCAAACTGAGCGACATTTTCTTGTCTTTGACTGACTGGAGATCAAGTAGGAAGCAGGAAAAGACACAAGAAAGCAAACAAACGGAATATCCATTCCTTAAATCCGGAGCCTTCATTCCTAATTCTTCACAAAGGGAGGCAGAGAGTATAGAGATTGAGACGGGGGAAGTATATCTCTTTTCCGTCGTTATATTTCCATTTTATCTCATTGCTGTTTGTTTATGGAATCCACCCTTCGACAACAGATGAAGCAGGAGAATCACTTACAATGACTGATGTGGGTGGGATAAAGAAAGTCTTCATTCTGTCCTGACGGTTGGTTGGAACTATTTCAGTTTTTGAAATACGGCAACTGCTGGTTGCTGTATAATCAGAATTATATTGGGACGAAGCTCTCTACTGTGTGTGAAATACAATTAGTGAAACAATGTCATGTAGTGCCACAAATTCTCTTTAGCCGAGAAAAATGAGATTATTCCAGAAAAACCCCTGATTGCCATTGTGTGTTACAAAACTGTGAGGTACTGGGGTAATTTGAAAAGTTGACAAAATTACAGGTCTATTTTTCACCTTGTAACTCTTATCAATTTGGAATAGTATTCAGTGGTGTATTTTAATTAGAAGTTTATCCAAATGAACTGGATTAGCTTTAAGCTTTAGAATTTTTGTGTCTCATCAGGAAATGAAACAGCCTACTCTGTCTGCACTCTGAATAAAATATAGGTTTGAAACAGTGGTGGAAGTGGAAAGTCAAAATTATTGAGTTGAACCTCTGCCTAATAGAAGTGAGGAGGGTATCTAAACTCCATTTGAAAGGATTCTTGCCAAAAGGAACCGGAACCGGCAATAAAATGAAATCAAGTTGACAACTTGGTCGAGCAATAATGTCACAGTCCAGTTCCACCCAAATCATCCAAACCTTGAAAATATCCTTCTTTTTTCTTTTTCCAGATCCAAAGCCACTTTAAATTAACTCGAGCATGATGTAATTCATGATCTTGATCCTGAAAGGAGAAAATGTTACAGATCCCTCCAAAGCAATAAATATGATTAATTCCACCACTTTTGGTATGGTATAATATACCGACCACTTCAATCCCTTTTTGAGAACGACCTGTGGTGGTCAAAAATAATAGTCAGAGCTAAATTCTATTATTCACGTGAGAGATTGGCAGTATGTATTGAATTGAGATTACATAAAGAGCATAAAATTGACAAATTCCAATTTATTTGCAGTTTTCATTATTTTAAAAATCTTGATGCCGTACTTTGCAAGCAATTTATATTGTTGTTGTCTATTTTGCTAGGAGGAGCCTGTGATGATTCACTGCTGGATAATTTTCAATATCCTCTACTCCCTCTTATTCTTCATGATTGACGACTGGATCCACAGTAACATCAACCCATGTCGCTCCTCCGTATCAATATGGCTCTCAATCAGCTACAGTCTTTATAAACCCCTCGCCACATGGATTGTCCTGATGCAATGGTCGGAGATGAAGAAATCAGTTCCAACTGACAAAACCGGAGAGGAGAAAGCCAACAAGAGTGGTGGCAGTGGTGGTAGCCAGTATTTAAACAAGACCACAATAAAGGGATTAACACCACCACCAACTCCTCTTTCAAAGAATTCACCAAATCCCTCACTCTCCACTTCAGAGACAACAAAAGAGTCAACAATTGTGAATGTGGACATTGGTGACTTTACCAATATAGCGACAGATATCGGATCCCTCTACCCGAATGATAGTAATCCGGTCGAGAAGGAATCCAATACTGCGGCTGCCCTGATGTTGGCAGTGTCCACGTTACGCTTAGCTGCTGACAATTCTGTAAAATCACAACAAAATCAAGTTCAAAATGCAGATTTTGACGAGGAGGATGATGGTGTTGATGCCGACTATGATGGGGAGGATGGGGACGAGGATGATGATGACGATGATGATGACGACGATACGGAAGGAGAAGAGAGGGAGCGAGGGGATTTGGAGAAAGGCAGTGAAAACGAGGCTGACACAGTAATTTCGTCAAACACGCCTCTGAATCAAGGGAGTGCTTGTGGAGAAAGTGAGACGGGTCGGAATAAGGTTATCCTTGCAAGAGGTCGGAGAAGTAATGGCTATATTGTTACGCATTAGATGGCATAACTGAACTTGTATGGGAGAAAGCTGAAGGGTAATGGGACGCTGAAATTAGTCCCTGGATGGTGATACGAGGTGCTAAAAGGTTTTCGGTACAGACTATGTGCACAGAAAATGGATGTGGACAAGTATAATATTTTGTGTTGTGAGATTAATATGGGAATCTGCATAAAAATCGTATTTATCTTGGGCTTAATTTGACTATTTTGTTGGATTTTTATAGAATGATGATAATGGATTATTTGCGAGTTGTGGGTTCTTCTCATTTTGTCCCACATTTATGGTTAAATCTTTATTTAGGGAGGAAGGGAGAAAGTCGCTAACAAAGGAAAGGGAGTATAAAACAACAAAGACTTCGGCTTATCTTATGCCTGAACAGTTTCCGTGAAACGTATTGTATTTTTTTGTTTGGTTTGGTTGTGTTCTGTGAGTCGGAAAGAGCTCAGTCCAAGTCAAAGCAACACTTTAAAATCCATTTGGCTTTACAATGTAGTCACATACGTTTGTACAGTGCAGTAAATATTACACTAAACTTGTTTTCAATTGTGTACTCGGAATGTCAAAATCGAGGACTTGTTGACTTTCTTTACCACAAAAAAAATATCTGTTCGGAATCTCAACTTCCTGGAATTTAGAATCCCAACAATTGTTGTGCTAACTCTATACTTTGACTCGTTTTTGGCGTTGGTGTTAGATTTTGTGTGGTTTGTTGCGAAGATTTCCATTCGTTACTTCTGATGTTTTTAATGTGGTCCTTCTAATACAATGTGTATCGCCCAGTTCCGTTGACATTTGAGATTTAAGGTTGGATTTTGGATGGGGTGAGTTGTTGGATAAAATTGAGTGAGAGAAAGAATGGGAGTTAAGCTGCATTGGGCAGTGAGAGAAAGTTAAGTCTGTAAAGTTAAGGCGATTGTGGTTTAGAGCTTCTTTATCCCAAGCGTTGTTGCTTATTTCTGAAGTTGCTTACTGTGACTTCATTCCCACAGCGGATAGGGAGGGCACAAAAGCGACAAAATCAAATGCAATGATCGGTTAAGCGAGATTGTCGCGAAAGTACCAATACTTGGAGAAAGCCAAAGTAAAGATACTAACTTTGCAGCAACATTCAATATTTAAAAAAATATTTGGAGGAGGATTACGACACACCTATTACTCTTTGAAAATCATATCACACGTCTAAAATTATTTAGACGGTGCTTAACATTTGCAACAAAATATTTTTGAATAATTACAATGTAAAATATATTAATTGCACGAATATTATTAAATTGTTATGCCAGGCCAGATAAGTAAATTTTAGAATAATATACTTAAAATGGAGTACCTAATTAAATGTACATAACCAAATAAATTAGTCCATTTTATTATTGGCTATTTAATTTTAAGCTAGTAATTATTCACGTATATAATTAATCATGACAGCCCAATAGTAGAACCATCCGTGTATATAATTCATAGTTCAAGACATAAATATAATCATTTCAAACATACCATAAATATACGTATTGTGGTTTACAAGGATCACATGAATCCCATTTCCATCCAAAAACTATAATAATAACTGCACAACTATATTAGCACCACTAATGAACTGCATGAAACTAAAAGCTTTATAATGTCAAATCTTACTCCTCACGGCACTTCAGTGTAGAAAATCTTCCATTATCTTTATTCATGTCTGTTTTAATATCATCCGAGAACATGAGATGACATCGGGCCACGACTTTACAAAAGTGGGAGTAAGTAAAATCCAGTAAAACAGCCCTCAAACCTGACAAAGTTACTCAGAATGGAAAGAAAGTGTGTTAAAACTTCAACCCCAGCAGACCAGAACTCATGTAAAGTGGTCGCCGGAGAGTAATGAACAAGGAAAGATCTCGTAACAGGTCTTGTCCTGGTGAGAGTCGCCATACTAATTCAATGTTCTAAAAGGGTGCTGATGTGGGATGTGGAAAAGTGGAGGTGAAAGCAGGAGGAGAAAGTAAGATAAAAACGGGGAAAGTGAAAATCCGGACGTGAAACAAGAAGCGAGAGTTGATGGCTAGAAGGAAAGATGGATTTTGTTTTTAGGCGCATTTTTTGCATGCAAACTAATGGAAAAGATAAATTCATGTGTTTGTTTTTTAGTGTAAGGGTGTAGATGCAAGGTTCTGGTACGAAACTAAAGCCAGGATAAAAAAAAGGTGTAGTATTTTTAGTCGCCAGACTGTGGGACGCTTGTAATAGGATTCTTCAGAGTAAGATTGGACCAGAATGATCCGTCCTCATTAATTAAAATTGTTAGGGAATCTTACTATACGTTGCTTTTGTCAACTTTGACCTAAAAAGTAAGAGTAAGTAAAACTAAAATTGGGCAAAAGTTTTTTTTGCATATTCGACGGAATCTTTTATAAATTACATGAGAACGCTTTTTGTTTTAATGAAATTGTAGAAGAGTTTTTATATTTAATTAATTTCACTAAATCCCAACCTTGACAGATTCGGTATGAATGCGTAAGGGAGCAAATTAAATCATTACTGAAGTCCAAGTTATGGATGGATCCGAAGTGAAGGAAAGACGGATAGAGAAAGGAATTGGATTAATTTCGTGGAATTAATTTTTTAGATTGCATTTCATTGATGGATGTGGCTGTGGATGGATAGATAAATGGATTTGTCAGATTTTATGGGGCTTTGTTAGTGTCAGTTTACTACGTTTAATGTTAACCGTAACAGAAATAAATCAATGATGACACCAATGCATTGGGACTAATAAAATTTGTTGCATGTTTCATTAGTAAGAGTAAGATATGATGGGGAGTTGCCTATTATTTTGTTGCATGTATTTTTCCCACCCTAATTCATTCTCGTCCATGTAGTTTCAATTAATTCTTACTAAACCACAAGATTCGGGATTAATATGGCCACACAAGAGCTTGAATATTAATTATATCATATTTTGTAGTATGTATAACTTTAAGACCTAAATAATTAAGAGCGCACGGAGTTACATAGCTCATTAGCTAGGTAGAATTTAAGTCAACGTAAATCTATACAAAACTTACAATTAGTTTAAATTATACGCTACGCTTACACGATAGCATAGGTTAAGGTCACCTTTCGGAAACAGGGGAAAATACTCTTCACTAATTTTAAGCTGGTCAACAAATCTACACATCGGCCGTGTGACTTGTGATGGTCTATCTATATTTGTTACAAGGTAAGCTAAAAAAAGTTTGTAGGTATGTTACCAAGTATTATTAATGATCTGTATTAAGATATGGAGGTGCTAATAGGTAGATAGTGTTCTCAAGCACAGTAATGTAATGTTCCTTTACGAATCTACATTATAGTAGAAGCTACCTTTTAAAGGCTTGAGATAAATGTTGAGTAGAAATAGGAGAGAGATATTTTGCATAAAAGGTTAATTGATTCCAAGAACCCAGAGTTGTTTTCTGTTTTCTGTAGATAAAAGGAACGGAAATGTCAAAACGCGTAAGAGAAGGAAGCGTCGAATGGTTATTACATGGAAAGGTAGACATGAAAAAGATCAAACAATGGGAGCACACAAGCCGATATTTATGAACAAAAGAGCATGTTGAGTTGCCATTATATCAAAATGTTAGCAGATCTATATCTGTGTAAATGAGTTGTAGCGTTGATACTATTCTATTAAACATAACATTGGATTCTGTTGAGTTGAAAAAAGTTGCCGTAAATCTTGTAAATGAATGCTATTTTAAAATTGCTGTAATAAAAGAGTTGTAATGATTGGCAAAAATGTAATGTTGCTCTTTTATTGGAAAGTACTTTCCCTTTCTGAACCAGAGTCATAAGTAGGATAGAAGTAAAAATTTTGTAGGTGATGTCCAATTTTTCTACACAAATAAAAAATAGTTGATAATGAAAGCAGTTGCAGTAACGAACAGGTTTCCGTTGGTGGCATAATTCGGAGATACTTCTGATAGCCTGCTTGTTTATTCTTAAAAATTGTTGAATTTTTTGGCATTTCTAAGACTTTGTCGCTATTTTCACTTTCTTTTCCTCCAATTCCAATATTGTTTTTGCAGCGCACCAGTACTAATGCCTTAATAGATGACAGAGATAACAGATAGCCGGCCATCCATCCCATCCCATAGTTTCCTGCTCCTTACTTTTACTCCACCCAACATTCATTGGATGGGATATGGAATTGAAATTCTCTGAAATTGGACCATTGTTACATTTGGAAAAGTCGTGAAATTATTGATGCTGAACTGACGACACTGGTGCTACAACTTTATGACGCCGAGGGACCATTGGAGAAAGGAGGAAATGGGGGAAAATTGAATTACCACCATGCCACGGACATGGTTCGAGTTTTTTCGAACAGTGTTGAATTTCTCCCAGTCCTGTCCTTCCACCATTTTGTTACTAAACTATCTCTCTTAAAGATGAGGACAGGACATTAGATTAGGATAAGGTAGACTGAGGACAGAGTTGCATTACTTTTGTTGAGAAAAAAAGTAGAGAATTTGACCCCTGCCTGCTTCAGTTGGTCTATCTTATCATGAGTCGTCTTACCGTCCATTCAGATATACACGAATTACATTAACTTAGTCAAGCATTTCGCAGTCATTTCTTAACGACTGGATATATTTATATCATTATCCCGTATGTAGGCAGGCAACCACCTAGGGGACATTCTTAACAGGAAGTCATTCTCTGCCCTTGCCCAACCTTCGTACATTTATGTACGTAGTAAGAGCATCTAATAATACTGATGTTGAATTTACTTAGAGAAAGGCCGGAAAGAAAGAAAAAGAACAGAATCCGCTACTATGTGAACTCTAGTCTCCGAACTTTATTTTATTCTCCATATTAGATCAATGAATTTTTCTCTGCTCTTTTATCATTTTGCTTGAATAGATTCTAATGAAATTTTCTGTCCTTACTTTCTTTTTTGCTGGCATGCCCGGTTGAGACTGCCGACTCCTATTTGATGTCAAGTGACTGAGTTGAGATGAACAACTAAACTAGTCAAAGTCACCGTCATCTAAAAAATCCTTCTAAATATGTACAACGGGAACCTTGTCCCATCTCATTTCCAATCGTTTTGTTTGGATAATGGGCAAGTGAAGGTACAATGAAATGAGTAAACTAAGTAGAAAGTAGGTAAAGAAAGTTCTACTTTGACTTGACTTGACTTTAAATCTAGACATTACTTACGTAGGACATTGCTGATACAAAAAATTTGAAGGGTTCAAATCTTCAAAGGACAAAAAAGCAGAGAGCAGTGGAGTGATTGCATTATGTTGCGAAATGAAATTGGTTCGAATTTTACTTTACAAATTTGCTCTGCTCTTCAAACTTCAGTCAGAGGAGGAAAATGTGGTTAAGGTTTACTTATAAATCTTAACGTAAAACTTGGAACTTTGAGGACTAGATGTGTGGACAGATGGGATGAAGAAATCTGGACTAAATTCAGCTTGAAAAAATCTGAGTGGATGGGATATGACAATAGTTTTAAGTTAAAAGTGAGGATAAGCATAGGTGGAGATTGAAAAGCTTCGTTCAATAAATGAAAGATTTACATTATAAACTTAATTCTCGTTCATATTTTTATAAAAAAATTGAGATAAACTACCGCAGGATGTTCCGTACAAGTCATTCGGCACGATTTATTTACATCAATTTTTTACCCGTGGATGTCGAAATGATTCTGAGATGAAAAATGGCAAAGCAATCGTTTATGATCTGCTTATGCAGTAAAATCAATCATTTTCGACTTTTCGACGTAAAAGTTGCTTTCATCGCCTCCCCTTGATTTGAAAGTTGATGGACAAATCGACACTACCATATTTTACTTCTAAAATTTTATGCCCCAATCTGGCAGGATAGCGATACCTCGCAAACAGCGATGCAGCATGTAATCATTTTTCCAATGGAAGAGAAAATTGTTCAGCAATCTCATCTAAAACTTGGAGATTACATCACAACTACAGATGCATAACATGGACAAATCACTACCCAAAAAGGTAAATATATAGGTAGTCAAGTCGGAAATTCGTTTACTATCTCACTACTCAAAAATGAAATCACTACATCAATTTCAATAAGGTTGGATGCCTATCTTTATGTTTACTTTCTCCAGAAAATCGCATATTTACTCGCCAGTGTGGAGACTTCCATTCCATTTTGTCCTGGCTTGTTTTATTTTATTTCATCAACATCAACCACCCTCCCACACTGATCAATCTTCCTCTATCTCTGATTTTTATTTTACCACACATCCATTTCATGCCACTTTTAAAAACAAGGTAAACTACCCATCTGCCAGGTAACCGTATGTAGGCATGAAGTGAAATATGCCCGAAAACCTAGATGGTCATGGATATTTGCCATGTTATGCAAATACACTTTCTCTTTTTACCCAACCACTCAGCCAGCCTGGCAGCTAGTGCTGCTAGGCAGTCTGTCATGTCAGTCACTCACTCTTAATCCATTTTGCTTAAAACCCTGGGAGTACATAAGAGCAAGAAGTTGTACCTGACAACCTGATCCGTTACCCCATTATTATCCGAGGTAAGGATATCTTGTGAATCTTGTCAACCTCTGACTTGACTTTGCTTTCCGACCTTCTCAACGGAGACGGAGACGAGGTGAAATGTTAAAATACTGACAGAGTGTTGACAAGTGAAAATGTAGTCCCTGCTTGACTTCCGGGGAAAAGGTAGAAGTGGGATTTTTTCGGATGAATCTTTTTTAAATTCAGAGCAATTTGTCAATCCTTGTAAATTATGACATTTTTTTCCTTGACTCTCACTTTATTCTTTCGTATTGTCTATAGGATTCCTGCGTTTCCTTGAATGGTGGGCACAAAAAGCTTTAGACACGTATTCCTTGCATATAACTTATTTACGAAAAGTGTTAAAAATTCAAGAATGTTGGATTCTGGATATATTTTCGGAAGAAAAGTCTTACAGGATAAAACTGAGCAATGTGACAAAAACCGAGAAGTACCAGTGCCAGTTGTGTCATCTCATGCAAACAAAGCAGATGAGATTCCTTCGGTTTGGGTCATGGATTGGTTGGTAGTGGTAGATTTAAGTTGCAGCTGCATGGTTGAACCATAGCCCCTGGAGAATTATATTTTCACCAAAAGGCCTCCACTCACCTCAATAAAACATAAACATGCTCATTCTGCTAGTTCTACATAACTGGTGTTCATTTACAGTCTAGACTTGTATTATATTACTATGCATGTCTTTCCGTCCATTGTATTCTTTCTGTTTTCTTTGTATCTCTTTTGTGGAGGGATTTTCGGGTGCCCAACTTTCACCCGGGTTTCTCTTGCTCCCATTTTACATTGAGACGACTTTACTTTTATGCTCTTCTCACAGGACGCATAACGATCATGGTGGTGTTAGTCTCGGAATCATTTTCAGCATGTGAAATTTACTGAAATTTAACAGCGTAGGATAAATCATTTTTTTAATATTTGGGTTAATGACGTCAATTATGTAATTAAGCAAAATAACGATATTGAAAATTCAATATTATTTTCCCTTTTAAAATTTAAGCAAAATGCTTTAACACATTTTCCTGAAATCACTATTCAATCTCTTTGAAGTGAAGGATAGTTAGAAATGAATTTGTTACTCAAAAACAAGAAAATAATACATTTTGTTATTTTATGAGACAGGAAGGAACAAAGTAGCAGAGTACAAATACTCGTACAACAACATTTCTCAGTCTGACTTGGTTTCTCACTTTTTGATGGGATTCCCAATTTCAATTTTGGCACGACTTTCTCTACTTGACTACACCCTAGCCCCACTCTTATGGACTACTGAACAAGTGACTTTGAAACTCATTAAGAACTTTCTCTGAATACTTAAACAACCCAAGCTCTCAAGTTTGAAATGATGATGAGATGAGGGTTGAATACTTACTTGACTGCTGAGTAACTAACTCAGTCAGTAGAAAACCAAAGATATAGACAGACAACGGGAGTGGGACCAGCTGGAATAACATTTTCCTCACACTTTTCTCTCCTATTCTTAGAATCGGACAGTGGCAGATTCCTGTACTTGATTTGACTGTTGGTGTGTGTAGACTATTAGTTATGTATATGGCTGCTACTGCTTTCTCCGTACAGATTAATTCCGTAAGGGTAGTTCTTGGTGGTTGTTTTTGATGAGCTGACTTCAGATTTTGCATGGATCCTTCATGTTCCAAATGTTCCATCTACATCCTGTCCTAGTTTTAGTCATATTTAATACAATGAAGTTTTGAGACGAGGCTTCGTTATAACTGATGGAAGCATCAAATATTATCATGAGTAAACATGAAGTAGTGCCAAAACTTATTTTGACTAATCCTCTTCGCCTCGTTAGCTATCTATCTGCGAAAGAAAGGGAGAAGAGTTTGTTCTTATTATTTGCCAGCCGACAGCTCTTCTTTTACTTCTGGAAATAATGAACTTGGCTGAAGAAGCCATCTGCATCTTCCAACACGGCCAAATAAGTTTTGTCCTGTGAATACATTTAGTTATGAGAGTTAAGCCATTTCTCACCTGACTAAGCCTATGTTGATGAAGAAACTCATTTTTTAACAAATTTGAAAAGTTGATAATTTAGAAAGTTGAAAAATTATTCAGCCAGCCATTACTATTTTTTTGCTCACATCGCACCTTCACTGATTGAAAATGTCATAAAGAGTAAACTACCATCACCATCAAATATATTTTCCCTTGGTGAGGTTCAACTTCAAAGGAATTGCTGAAATGGGTAATTTGAGGTTCGTTTCTTGATGCGGTGCAGTAACTTCAAATATCCAATGTGAAAAGGAGACGAATCTTTTCATCTGATAATGAATTATGGCAGTGCATTGAATCCTGGAGACTGGAATATTAAGGGTCCCACTAATGATGTGTATTTGGGTGGTGGAGAAAGCCTGTGAAAGAAAGTCTGTGAATTCAGTTCCAACTCTAACCGCACAACAAGCTCGGCATGAAGGAGACTGAGTTTTGAATGCAGAAATGAAATGTCTTCCTCAGAACTGAAAAGGAAACGAGTTGAATTGAAATCTTTGAGGGGAGCAGATGCGTTGAAACTTACAACCTAATAAATAATGATGGGAGACATGAAGATATTTGAATTCGCAGATGGTCTTCAGACGAATCTCTTCTTTTTGTTGTGCTGTCCTTGTCTTGTTGGTTATGGTCGTTTGGTTGACAGGCAGTCTGGCATCTTTTTCTCGCCCGGACTTGATTCGTCGGAATGATGAACATGTTTTAACAGTTGGAAGATTATGAGAAGTACTGCATATTTACACCGATATAACTTTAGGGCTCGCCATGTTACTAATAAGGATGCAATATTTCTTTTAGTAAAAGCAAAAAAATGTGGTAGTAAAAGATAAAACGAAATTGTTCTCTCACTTTATGAGTAAGCAAATGTGACGCATACAGATGTCGACAATTTCTAATGAATTTATTGCGAATGCTTCACTAAAAAATGTACTACTTAATAATGATTGTGACGAGCAGCATTAAACTAAGTATACCAATTTAAAAACGTTAAGCAATGAGCGTAATATATTTTAGTGCCGCCTTATTTATTTATCCCGAGCCAGTGCAACAATTGCAAGCTTAATAGCAATACAGATGGATTTGGTTATTTCATAAGCCCCAGCTCCGTTAAAATTGGATTGAATCCGTGCATAACATCCAACAACCTTCCGACATATAAAACGAGTGAATGTTTGCCTTTCACCTCAGCAACAATCAGTGTGGACGTGACTCCATTTCACATACGATCAGATATCCGAAACAACCAACTAGTCGTGTCGTGTCACACCTACCCTCCTACAATTGACAGAACAGGGGAAAGTCATCCAAGCAAAGGTATTTTATCACTGGAATTTTCCACTTTTCATTCTATTTCCAACTTTTTCTTTTCCTCCACTGCTTTCTCTTTTTGGCACAGGTGAGTGAATGCATAACTCAGTCAAGTGGTGGTGGTGGTAGCAGAAGAATGGTGGTTTTTACAGAATCCTAGATAGCTCCCACCTACACAGTTGGCAAGGCAGACTAACTGTTATTCTCGGTACAGTGGGAGAAAGTGATTGAATGGTATTAGTATTGGTGCGGAACCCAACCGAATCCTTGAATGAAATGGTTGAGTGCACAATTCCTGTCCTTAGCTTTGTTGGCTCGAGTTCGAGTTGTTGGTCTGGCTGGGTGGGTGGGCGGTTGACTTGTCCCTATATAACTCACCAACCAGATGTACTGCAAACATAAGTAAGTCTCCATAAAACAAGCCGTAGTATAGTCGAGGAATGAAATGAAGTCGTCTCACTCTTAGTTATTTTGCCTGTGTCTTTCCAAGAATTGGGATTTTGTGACAGGACCACCCACTCGCCAATATTCGTAACTTTCAGAAGAAAAAGTTCGAGCATTTCGATATGCTTCACTAGCATAGAGTACTTACATCTGAAATTTTATACGACATTAACACGTGAACCGATGACCTGCCCTGTGACCCGTCTATGACCGCGAGTAATTGGGGTGCAACTCCAGATATAGTTGAGACTGTGCAAGAAAATCAAAATGAAGAATCCAACACCAGACTTAGTAAACGGAACAACAATAGGAATTTGGACTAAGCACATTTACCCATTCAATGCTTTCACTCACTCAGAGATTCACCCAGTCAATCGAATCGAGCCAGGAAAGGAAGGAAGGAATCAACCCAGTCAAGTCAGAGAGGAAGGGTTGATTGATTCAATCCATTTCAATCCATTCTGCCCTCCCATCCACCCCATCTCATCCATGATTTGTGCTATGCTAAGCAACAAAAATGGAAATTCCTTCCCATTGTTCGGAGTTATCCATAAAGGAGTATCAATGAAAGAAAAGAATTGTAAGGTATAAGTCTGAACCAGATAGAAAAGAATAGAAAATCAGCTCAGTCTGAGGAGAAAGCAAGTGTAAAAATGCCGAGAAGAAAATTAAGAAATGTTGTGAATCTAATCTGGCTCATCCCGTGAACCAACTTTGGCTGTTTGATCCATAACAAAGCTGTGCAGAACGAGATTCTATTCGAGATTCGGTTCATCAGTCAGAGTCAGAGAAGTTGTCTGAGAAGGATCTAAATTTCTTTTATTATTCAATAACACCGTCACACACTACTTACCTCAAATTCAATTGAATCACTGACACACAGAGATCTGGAGGTAGCAGGCACTCAACTTTTTTGAAGTAGGAAAAATGATTGGAGAAATGGCTCATGGAGAGTTTGAGTTCCTGCAAACATTCCGTTTTTTAGAAAGACGGGTTGACGAATAAGGCAGAACTACGTCTCCAGTAAATTTTTGAATCAGTTCTCAAGAGTTTCCTGAAAAAAGGGTTGGACAAGTAACCTCTGGATTTATATTTTCGTCAAGCACAGTTTGCCAATGTCATGAAGGTGGATATGCGACATGCTCAGCTGGATTTCGACTTTCTCTTCGTTCTTTCTATTCACCTTGACTCATTTTACATAAATCCCGTCCCAGTGGACAACATCATGAAAACGATTTTTTGTCCGGTAAAAGGCATTTTAAAAAAGAATTTACAACACAATATCTGTCTCGGGGTTAGCGTTACCAGTTAGAATTTTCTAGTATGCCGTTCCATGAAGATTTGTCCGTATATGGAGGGTCGAATCCACAAAAATTTCGTGTCCCCACTAAAATTGCTACCTTTTATGTCCCATTTATTTTCCATTGGCATTTTTTTATTTTTACGGACAGGTATAAGGTCCAAAAAAGAAAGTCCGTGGTCCTTGCCCTCTTGTCATGTCAGTTATGCTGAGTTCAGTTGAGGTTGCTTTTATTTCTTAACAATAGAACATTTTACCACAAAGGTATAAAGATATGGTTGAGTCAGTCAAATAAGAAAGAAGAAGGCACGGAGTCAAGTTGTCTTTTCACTGGGGTTATGTTACCTTGTGCACAAGACAGTTACATTGTTAACCGGTTGAATAGTTCACAATAGAATGGGCCAAGCCACATCACAAGCGTAGAAAATACTAATGTTACCCCTTTGTTCGGAGAATGTTGGAACACTGGGTTTGTCTGTTTAGGTTGAGACCATGTCTCAAGTTCGGATGATGAAATATCAATACTGCAGTATGCAGGTTCATTTAGAGCTTGTAGTGTTATCAGGGATTTATGTAAACTTAATAAAAAGTGTATCATCATTTATTCATGTTTCAGGATTTTATTCCAGAAATAATTGTTATTGTTGTAAGTCGTTGATTGGTTTCCGAAATTGGTTGAATATTGCGAAATACCCAGATTACCGAAACTTTCCACGTGAGCTGAATAAGAAAATACAAATGAAGGCAGTATGTTCAAAATAATGTTCAATTAAAATCTCAATTGATCTTCATCCATCTCCAGGAACTTAATTCCGACTCAGTGATCCAATTTTCGTAAAGAAATTTTTCAACATTTCTTCCCACCTGCTGTTTTTGTAATCATCATCGTTCAATTCCAATGGGTACAAACAAACTTATTTCCCCTTTTCCTCCGTTTCGTTACTCGCTCCAATTAGCGTGAATTAATTCAACCATAAAATTGGATTAGAATGCTTTCGTAAATTTCTTCAAATAAATTACAAAAAAGGAAACGGAAAACTTCCTTCACATTATTTTGTCCAGCTTCCTGGAAAGTGTTCCATGATGGAAGTTCCATCTAACTTTTTGAAATAGAGCAGCATTTTACGAAGGCCATAGGCCAAGACACTTCAGGAACATTCACCCAGTTATAAATATGCTCAGTATAACATGACGTGTACATGAGTGTCGCAATTTAATATCTGGTTACAATTTAGTGCTTCCTATTCAAGTTAAATCGTAGGAAATGGAATAGTGTCAGTCTAGAATTGCTTAAAATTGCTGCGAATGATAAAGTGACGGTGATACGGTTGAATCCAGCGGATTATTCTATGGCACCAGTGAGATTTGCTCAAGAGTAGAAAAGTACACGAGCCAAAAAGGGAATGAATGTTGAAAGGTGCCATGCGATTCCTGGTAGAATCGTTTCCGCATCCTGAGTTTTCCATGAAAAGAGAGCCGTAAAGAAAAGAGGACAGAAAACGATACAATAACCTTCATTCCCACTCTGACATGAAAACTTGTTTCCTGTCTCATAAAATGCCAAACTAGACCATCGTCACCTTTGGCGACAAGCAGTGGACCATGTCGACGAGGCATGACATGTAGTTCAAATATGCCAAAATTATTAAAACCTTCAACATTTCATTTTTCTGAAGTGGGTGAATTTTAAAAATTGTACAGTCAAATATGCAGGTAACTTTCCTACAAACTTTCCTTTGTCATGTTGTTCAATTCTTGGAAAGTATTTACAACGAGTTTTCTCGCTAGTTTATCTCAAACCAAGATTTGTATGATGTGGCAATCGATTCTGTATATTTACACAGTACAGATGCATCCAGCATATTTATAATATTTTTAGCAACCACTAGCACTTTTACACTCACTTTTTATCATCTCAGCAAAAAAAGGTTTATTATTCTTGTGGATATGGGATGACAGCCGTAAATGGGCTTTTTCTCCTTCATCTTGGCTTCAACTCTATCGCTATTCCGATATTTTTTTCCCGTATCACCTTTCTCCAGAATCTGACAAGAAGCATCAGGTGAAAGCAACAAAGCCCAACAACTTACCCACCAACCGACTTAATCTGTAATGGGAATGCGATTCAAAGAAGGCAATTCCATCCAATCCCAGATGAAACGTAAGCTTATTTATAATGCTCAGTTGATTTGGTAAATGCAAGGGAAAGGAGAGACATCCAAATGCTGTTTTTGGTATCGTGTCCTATCCACACCAGTCACATTATCAGCGTCATTCTCGTTATACACCTTTGATCTGACTGTATTAGACAACACATAAAAAATTGAGTTCCATTCCCAATAATGATTGCAGAGATGCCTTGCAGAGAAAGCTGGTTCACCAAAATAAGAGCAGCACAACACAACATCGAATAGTTAACTTATAACAAAATTAATGATCTCATATATCGTTATAGGCAAAAATACATATCGTATCTGTACTTACGTTAAAAAATAAATTGGAATGTCATAGCCTTGCATATGAATGCAGGTAATTTTCTCGAGTTCATAAGTGCTCAGACTTTCGCTTACCTTAGCGTAAATATGTTTTTTTGAGAGAAGGCGGAAGGTTGCCTACACATCAAGTTTTTATCTAGTTCTTTATCAACTCATTTCATTTTCTGAAAAAGTGAACCAAAGTTTTCGCTCTTAGTTGACTAGTGAAAGGACTGAGATGAGATGAGATGTAGGTAAAGTATCATATTCCCATGACTTGATTGGGAGATGAATTTCAAGCACTTTGAAAATATTCTCAATCATTTTTTACGAGAGAGTTTCACAGTCAAGGAAAGTGAGTGAAAGTAGGAGAGAAAGCCCGTTTATTTGCAATTTCGTGTACACACCTGGATATCCCGTAATTCGACGGATCCTTTAAGCATCTCAGTTATTTATTTTATCCACTATTGCTTGATTTGGCCTCCAGCTTTTAGATATAAGCATACCTTACTGGTGTCTAGATACACATGAATGTTTACTGCATGCCATTCAAGCATTTTATAGTTCTGGGATGAAATTTCAGCTTCTCATTATTTTTAATTAACTTCATTTTTGACAGTACAAGATTAGTAGCAATATTGTTAAATTTTATCAGTAATAAACGTTGAAATGCTCCTTTTTTTCCAAATATCGAAACTTCTTCTGCAATCGTTGTCCGTATTGCAAAGATTCATTTCGCGATTGTTATTTTTACTTTATTTTTGACACTGCAGGAGAAATCCCCATTAGTTTCGAAATGATTTCCAGCATGATCTCATCCGCTCCACCACCGATCGAGGTGAGTCTTCCATCTCTAAAAAATTTTGAGATAAACACGTCCCGAGTGTATCCCATTCCTCCAAAGTACTGCAGACAACTGTCAGCCACCTCTCGAGACAAGCGTCCAGCTTTCAATTTCGCCATACTCGCCATCCGTGTGACGTTTTCTCCGTTGACCATCAAATCTGTTGTTAAAAAAGGACAGGGCAGAAAAAAGTTAGGGAGTTGGATGGTCTTGTCAATTTCCGTGATATAAAAAAGTTTCTTCAGTCCCATTGCGTACAATCTTCTATTCTGCGTTTGGAGTAAAAACATATTTTTCCCAAAAGAAAATAATTATCTGCGTAATTGTCATTTCGTCCCCACATTTTATCAAACTTTACTATTTTTCCTAACGAGGAGCAGACGACTCATTAACAAAGCCCTCATTAATTTATATACTCTTGTAACGATATTTCTGAAGTGAAATTTTTTTTCTTAATGAGGAATTTTATTGGAGTACTCGAAGGAATGACTGTGTTGGATAGTTTTTCTGAGAACTTTGTAACACAAACAAAAAATAAGGACTTTTATTATTTCTACCAAAAATCGAGGTGAAGGAATGGAAGCAAAGTGGAAATTCCAATTCGATTTTCAATTTGACACATTTGTTTTAACAATGATAGATGAGAGTGGCCATCTCTCTTTTTTCTTGTGTTGTGTCTAGCTCTTTCTTTTGTCTCTAAGTATATCCTTAACGCCCAGATAACTGCGCCGCCTTATTTTACCCCCCTGCCTAATGGATGATGGTAGGTGAAGTAAGTGAAACTCTATCAAATGATTGAATTTTATTTACCGACAGCCCTGTACGTCAGTGCTCGTAGCGATTCAACTTCTGTTGCGAGCTCGGCAAGACGAAAATGGACAACTTGATTATCTAATATCGATTTTCCAAATGCCTTTCTTGTCTGAGTGTATTCGATAGTGTCACTAATAGCTTTGTCCAACGCTTTTAAACTGCCCAAGCTCATTCCGAGACGTTCTTCTTGAAACTGGAAAAAGAAAGGACAAAAATGCAATAAAAACAAATTTTTGATGAGCAAGGTTCTCTGAATCAATAACGATCAAATTGACAACGAAGCAGGTAAAGTGCGAATACTGGAAGATTTCAATATGATCAAAAAGTAAATTGAATCCAAAAAAATGAGGTGATGCATGTTTTTGTCATCAAAGGCAATATATTCTGCGTTAGAAAACCCTCCGGGTTTGTTTGTTGGTATTCTTATTTGCTAAATTGTCAAGTCAGCAACCAAAGGCATCCCAGCAATAATATAATGATATCTCATCTTATCCTCGTCATCATTCTATGCATTTTCATCCTACAAACATTTTTCTGCTGGTAAATCAAGTCCCTAGCCAGTTGGTTTCTTACGCCGTTTGAACGTAGTACATCCAACATCACCTTCCAAACTAACCAAAAAGCAAGCTAAACTTTCCCCAAGCAACTTGAAAAAGTACAGAAGAAGGATGAATGAAAATACTCGAAAAAGACAGACTCGGAGGTAAAAATGGCAGGCAGAAGGATTTCTTTCTCATCGTTGATCTTATCTTGTCGTGTTTCGTATCGTTCTAGTGGTCCGGAAAATTTTAGTTGATTGAAAAAATATGTGGGTAATGCACGTTAAGCTATAAACATGTATGCATCACTTTCTATGTCTAATATTTTTACCCTGCATTACCTGTAACATTTGATACATAAAGCCAGCCCCTTCTTCTCCAATTATATTCTTCCCAGGAACAACGACATCTTCAAAGAAAATCTGAGCCGTGTCTGATGAGTCCCATCCTAGTTTATGTATCTTTGTACGAGATATTCCTAAAAATATATTTAATATAAAGGTAATGACACTATAAATTGCGGTCTGATTGGGAAAGGTGGAAGGAATAAACAGTCAAAAGAAATTACCACATCCGTGACGTGCAGGATAGGTAAAGGATTTCAAAAGAAAGATGGATGTGACAATAAAGTAAAAGGAAAAAACAATTTCATGGCTGATTTAATAGAGGCAAAACAGTAAAGGACAAGACAAAAACAATATTTAGCCATATAACTCTTTTAACAATACAAACATAATACCTTGAAATGACAGAACGTCTTATTATTAAGCTAGGTAAGACGGAAAGAACATGTTCTTTACTAATCCTTTTAGCTTAGTCTTTCAAAGATTAGTTGGAACGGAAGGAAGACTAACCCAAACTAGAACGTGGTCTATCATCCTGGTTTTATAAGCTGTGGAAAGCCGGATTCAGAAAATTTACACAATAGCTTTCTCTCCAACTCTGGCTAAGTCAGACTGACTTGGATTGAATAGTTAAATCACAAAATAAATATGTGCTAAATGGCCGAAACATGTACAAGGAAAGAAGAGAAAGTCGGGAAGAAATTCGAGTTGGGGAAAGTGAGAACAAGACCAAAACTCATTGTCACACATTATTAATTACCTTTGGACGTCATTGGAACACAAATAAGTGACTTGTTCTTATGAGGCGAGCCTTGAGAAGTATTTGCCAACAAACAAATCCAATCCGATTTCAATCCATTGGTAATCCACATCTTTTGTCCGTTTATAATTAAATCATCCCCTCTCCGCACGGCATTCGTCTTGTTAAATAAATTAAACACACCATTTCACAATGTAATTAATTAATCACGAGCAACACAAACCACATCAAATCAAAATCTCAGACATTGTTCAGAAATCTCATCAAGAAATCAAGTTAAAGCCCATAGTCTCGTTTAGTGTAAAGAATTTGAGCCAGTTGGGCAGGATTCATGTACTTTCCAACGGAAAGCAGAAACAAATTCAATTTCCTTACTGATTGACGTAAGGATTAAGGATCAGTATTGGTTAGGGATAAAATAAAGCTGGGGGTATTTGTGTTGGAAATTAATTTGGAGGAAATTATATGTAACAAACAAGAAAATAATTACTTTTATGTTGGCTACATCCGAACCAGCCTGCGGTTCTGGGGAGTTAGACGCGGATGAAGATGAAACAGGACGGCAATTATTTGATATTTGATGAATTTGGTCCAATTTCCAGGAAAGTTGAAGAAACACGGGATTGGGTAGAAATATAGGAAAATAAAGTTGTCAGTTAATAAAGACCGCAGACAAATTATGAACCTAGGATTTAATAGAGAACACCCTAAACCAAAGTAAGATTCGATTTTGATTCCATAAATCAAGTCAAAGCCACAATTTTTGAAAATTTAATTCCAACCGGAGATGAGAATCTGTTAGAAAATGGAATGGGAAAGAATTGGATTTCTATTTATACGAATACATGCAAAGGTCCTGGATGGAATATATGACATTTTCTAGCCTCAAATAAGATTTGACTATTTTATTAAGTTACGGGAATTGACTGAATCACTGACCTGACACTCCCAAGCAGGCAACGACATCGCCGGAAATGGATGGAGAGAGAAATTCCTTTTTTAGCTCGTCACTCCCAAATCTAGTTAAATGTAACAGGTTTATTTGATTGTATTGTGTAATACATGTATGAGATTGGGATTTGGATTGATTTTCTGGAAATAGAAATTGAATTTCAAGGGGTCACAATAAATCAAATTCACCTGGCTAAAGCAGGCAAAGTTATCTCGGTATGTGCTGTAATGCCAGCTAATATTCCGGCTGCAGGGATGCTTCCAAGTTCTTCTAAATATGCGGCTTGATATTTGTAATCTAAACCGAGTCCTCCGAAAAGCTGTTTGCAGACATGTTCAGCAAAATACGGAATAAATGCATAATATTCAAGGAACTATAAATTTTTTAATTAAAAAATTACAGTTAACAATCTGCAAACTAACTGACCAGTATCGAATCGAATTCCGAGGAGAGACGCGTCTCCAAATTTTTTGATAATTTTATGCGAAGGAAATTGTTCTGCTTTCTCCCATTCTTCCACATTTGGCAGGATTTCATTCTTTATAATCTTTGGAGAAAGTGGAAAGCAAATATTTTGTTAATCTTGGATTTCTTTAAGAAGACAGGCTTACTTTGGATACAGCTCCTTGCAACTTTTTCTGCTCTTCGTTGTAAAATGAATCGGAAAGCGAGGAGGAATATGCAGTGGAGAAAGTTCGTCTCGGTATGGTTTCAAAGTAGTGTAAATTCCGAAGATTTTGTTGAGAATGTGAAAATTTGTGAAGTTTAAATTGTTTTAATTTTTGTAAATATTAAGCTACTTTTTGATAAACTGGACATTGTTTAAAATTTTTAATAGCAATGGATAAGAAAAGAACCTAGATGTAAACCTAAAATGAAAAAGTTATAAAATTTTATTTTCATGCAGTGAAACTATCCAAAGAACCAAATGTCATATTAACAGAACTAACTTTAATACTGTTTCCCGCATCTGGCTGAACGAATAGCCTCAGGGTCATAGATGTCAAGTATGTAAATGATGATATGATTGTAAACAAGAGTATGATTATCCAATAGCTTATCAGTGCTTGATTCATTACTTTTAGTCATAATNCAAGTATGTAAATGATGATATGATTGTAAACAAGAGTATGATTATCCAATAGCTTATCAGTGCTTGATTCATTACTTTTAGTCATAATTTATGGAAAAGATATGCAACATCTATCCGTTCAAATGGGATTTTAGCACATGGAGCATTTATGTAAGTCATGTCCAGGTACGATGTAGCATTACACACAAACATAATGAATAGAAAAAAAGTCGCACATCACTTGGACCTTCGTGGACTGATATTCATAAGCTTTGTAATAATCTCTAGCATAACCTCATCTGCGCCACCGCCGATGCTAAGGAGTCTGGAGTCACGGAAAAATCTGGACACGGAAGCTTCCCTGGTGTACCCCATTCCGCCCCAATATTGCAGACAGCTATCAGCCACAATTCTTGCTAGTCGTCCCGATTTTAATTTAGCCATTGATGCCAACCTATTAAAATGAGAATTTAGATAATGTTAAATTGCATATATCCAACTGACAAGTGATACCAATACCTTGTCACATCTTCACCCCGAACAAAACAATCAATTGCACTGTAAGTAAGGGCTCGCAGTGATTCCACTTCCGTTGCAAGCTCAGCCAGACGAAAATGGACGACTTGATTATCTAATATCGACTTTCCAAATGCTTTCCTTGTTTGAGTGTATTCGATAGTGTCAGATATTTGAATGTCTAAAGCCTTTAGGAATCCGACGGCACCCGCGAGTCGTTCTTGTTGGAATTGAAGCATTTGGTAAAAGAAACCATTTCCTTCGTCACCAATTACATTTGAAGCTGGTACTCGGACATCTTCGAAAAAAATTTGAGCAGTGTCGGAAGCATGATTGCCAATCTTGTCGATTTTTGTGGTACTGATTCCTGTATTAATTACACATTTATAAATGACAATAAATGTACATATCGAGAGATGACTTTTGTTTTACTTTACCTTTGGACTTCATAGGCACACAAACTAAGGATTTATTTTTGTACGAGTTTCCTTCAGAAGTATTGCACAGGAGACAAATCCAATCTGCTTGGATAGCATTCGTTATCCACCTTAAATTTGCATTTTAAATAAAAATGTTTAAATTTTAAAGACGTGATTTCCATTGGTAATTACATTTTCTGGCCATTTATGATTAAATCATCTCCTTGTCGTTTTGCAGTGGTCTAATACAGTGGCAAAAGAGAAAGTTAATTTCAGCATCGCTCAGAATAGACAAATTATTTTACCTTAATCGAAGCCACGTCACTCCCAGCCACTAAAAGTATGAAATTGAAACAATTATTAGAGAAATGGAATTCTCAATGATTTTCACTGTAAATACTTGCCTGGCTCTGAAATTCCGACACACGCCACAAAATCACCTGCAAAATTTTAAATTATCAATCAAAATGTCCTAACTTCTTCATGTTTCAAATAATTACCGGCAATTGAAGGAATCACCTGCAAATTTTTAAATTATCAATCAAAATGTCCTAACTTCTTCATGTTTCAAATAATTACCGGCAATTGAAGGAACAAGAAATTCTTGCTTAAGCTTTTCACTTCCAAAACTTGCTAATGCTTGTTGTGTCATGGCCATTTGAACCTACAACGCAATATTGGATTCTATTATGAGTTAGTCATTTAAAATGTAGATTTTAAAACAAAATTACAAACCGAGATACCCATTCCCACAGCCCCACACCGAATTGATCCCAATTCCTCCAGAACTGCGGCCAAGATACTTAAAATCCAGTCCTAAACCCCCGTACGCTGGATAGAATGAATGAAAAAAATGTTACGACCATTACAAAAACTTTCTTCCTGGCATATTGCGTAACTTTCTCCATACCTGGATCTTTGTCAATACCCAGTAAGCCAGCATTTCCAAGTTTTTTAAAAACTTGATGTGCCGGAAACATTTCTTCCTTCTCCCATTGATCCACAAAGGGATTTATGTCATTCTCAATAATCTTAAAAGAGCAACAATTAAATCAGTTTCAAGCCAACACTACAAAATCTTATATCTTGAATGACATCGGTATTAAGTCACCTTTGCAACTGTAGCCTGCATCTGTTTTTGTTCTTCATTATAAAACGAGTCCGGAAGGGGTGAAACATACGCCGCAGAAAATGTTTTACCCGTAGAAAACTTTCGAAATCCGGTCAATCCCTTAACAAGCCGAAGGCCTGTCACACTTTTCAGAGCTGTCATTCTGCCAAAATTATGTCCTGTAAAATGACAACTAGTCTATTACCAGCTAAGTTCAACAAACCTATTCTAGATTATCTTTGGACATTGGTTACATACGAATTGAATGGTTGGAAAGTTAACACTTTACGCAACGATATATCACTTGTCCATGAGTAGGGTTAAAACCTTTAACTCTTTCAATTCAACCGCTTGTTATACAACCAACTAGTTTGTCTACAAGTTGTAAACCACAACATTCCATATTTCTACGTAACATCCAAAAGCCGACTTCATATTAAGGAGCAAAGT
>JAAXNX010000291.1:0-34575 GCA_036491905.1 Folsomia manolachei
CCAAAGAATGATGGCGATCGAGGAACATAATCGGCGGTCTCACTCGCATTCCCATCTCGTTCTATAAAAACATTTACAAAAATTACTTTTGGCTTTAAAAACTGCATGAATGGAGAGAGTGTAATATTTCAAATCTATTATTTACCGTTCGATTCTAACGGACTGGACGGTTGTAAGTGGTGTCGTAAAAGCTCATGATCTCCATTATGGCAGATCGTATACAGTGACTGGCCCATTAAATCGAGCTGAGAGTGTCCGAGCAGTTTTTCTACGCTCTCGGAAATATAAACTATTTTCCCTAATGAGGTGACGATAAGCATGAAACCTTCTATTGTTTCCAAAAGTGCAGTGGACAGGTTGGCCTCCACTAGAGAGCTGGAAAGGGCCAGACTAGAGTTCCGCTACAATACAAATTGAGATTGGATTAAAATTGAATTTCAAATAAATTTAAAACTTTAAATTTAATAGTTATTACCTGAATGTTGGCTTCGTCCAGTCCTTCCAGGGTTGCCTGCTTGGGTTTTTCTTTCTTGCTTTGTTTTAAGCCTATAAAAATAGTTTTAAATAAAAAATGAAAGACATTAATTGCTGTAGCATGATTATTAATCATTGATTAAACCGCTTTGAAGTGTTAAATAAGTCATACTTAGGTGAATTCGCAAGAAATTTGCTGATAGTCGGAGGACGGAAGTTTTGTCCATCCGTTTAGTGGCCATTGCCACAATTGGCACTAACGACGACAGTTCAGAGATGTACATATTGAGCTTGTCCCTTCTCATCTTTTCGGCCAAATTCCGCATCAGTCGGCTTGAGCTGTAAAGTAAAAGACAATTTAAACAATGAACACATCATCGTATCGGACAGATACATGATCCAATTGTTGCATTTAACAGGTATTTGAATACTCTTGTGAGTGATAATATTTTAGTTGACTTTGATAGTGCGTCAATTGCACAACTCATTCTTTTGCTCCGTGATGCCTCAAACAGTCTGACCTTAGAAACCATAAAGGTATAAATAATATTATGAAGGAAGAGAGCTTTTGTACAGTTTTAAAGAACGCTATCCGCTTTAATACACACGAAAGATAAATTCTTTCCATCACAAATTTCACATCTTCACTACAATTAGGAAAATTAGTTCAAACGTAAATTTTGAGACGTCTAACAATCTACTTGATATTAGACTCGGCGCTATGATGCGTCCTCCTTTTCCTTCAAGAAATTATAATGACCTGGTGAAAGTCTTTCACAATTTATAACCCGTGACGGCGAAGGACACAGAAGCGTCTTTTCTATTTCCATAACTGCCAAATGAATTGAAACTGCAAAGTGCCGCACTTTGTAATTCAATATATGAATTACGACAGTCATTTGTAAAAATAGCAGAGGAATAAATAGGACCCTGTCCATACGGTGTTGGCCCAGCAATAGCTACCCCCAGCTAGGTCAATCATCACAAATTACCCTTTCAATTGCTACTTGTTCATCTTCTAGTAATGACAGAAAGAATTCTTCCTGTTCCAAAACCTAAGATGACAACCACCGTTCAATTTTCAGGGGCTTGCTCTTCGATTTTCTGATTTCAATATCAAAAATTGGGAAAATAGACAGAATTGCGGAAAATTGGTACCTTTGATTTGTTCAAGTATGGTGTCGTTTTAGTGGGAATATCGTACAGTTAAATACAAGGAAATCGGCATATGTAATCCTAGTGTTTTTAGAAAGAACTGCTATTGCTTGTGTAATGCATTTTATTAAATTTCACACAAAGGAGCGGGTTCTAAAAATGTAAAAAACATAGACCGTGAGCATTACGTTTAGAAGACATTCCGTCAAAATTTGTAATGATCTTGTTATCACATGAATGAAAACCCGACACCATACATAAAGAGTAAAATGTTCCGGCTGTTTGTTAGAGGCAAGTACAACGAAGGGATATAGTTATTTCGTGTGAATAGGTCACCTGGATTCCATGACATAATATTTCAAATTGACGTAAAACGCTACCATGTGAATACAATAACATGTTTTGCAACCATTCTCCCATCACATAGGCGTGTTGTATTTATGTGCCAAACAAGGGAGTATATAATTAATCGGCCGGGATTGCAATGTATTCGCAGCGTAACCGTTTATCTCCTTTCTCCAATTGGCCAGCTTGATTTGGCTTCAATTCCTGCCTTACTACTCGCCAAAGCCTCAACTTTTGGTGAAAACTAAACCTATGTAGCTGGTGTTTTGGAGAGCCCAATGCAATCAATATTGTGAATATGTCGAGTTCTTGCAAAACAGCCCTATTAGTAATTCCCTGGGATAGGAGGAAAAGTCCTTGCAGTGTAAATAGCCAATGTTCTTGATTTTCTTACTGGAAGGCAAGAAATTTCCGTCGTACGATCTCGTATTATTAACTCACATTGACCTGTTGAAAGAAATACTTAGAGCCACCTCATCGCAAGTATTTGATTCCACAGCATATCCTAGCTCAACTAAGTGGCCATCTCCATTGTTACAGGATAATTTTGTTTAATTTTTTCGCATCCAAAACCGGTTGTTTGATTGGTGCTGGAGAGACGACTTACTCAATTTTTTTCTTCTTTTTACCCATCTGAAGCAAGTAAATTGCAATTTAGTTTGCGTTTATGTGATTTTGATAACTCCGTGTCTTGTCTAGTATATATATTCTACAATATATACACTGACTGTCAGTGACAAGATGGACATGTATTATGGCGCAGTTAGGGTTTGCGTCAGACCAGAACCTATGACATTGTTTTCCGAATTTGCATCGTTCAATATTTGATTGGAATGTCCAAAATGTCTGGTCAAAACTTTGTGATATTCAAATAGGATCACGCTCAATTATGGTGCTTTGCCTATGCAAATTTCCATCCAAACTACAGACCATCAAAAACATACAAATGAATATAACAAATGTATATAACCCTGTATTGCAGCTACCTTAATGGGTTTCCTATCACTTTACATTCGGTAGGATAGAATAATATTAATTTAAATTTCGGTACTCAAAAACCAGTTACAAAAACGAACGTTGGAGAACCCTCAATGATATCTATCATGGTCATGCCATGATTGTCCTGCTCAGGAGGATTGGATGGAATTGTTTCGTATGAGGGAATTGTAGGCAGACTCGGTCTTGTTTCTCCTCACTCATCATCATAACAATAAATTGTTGTATACCAAGCATATAATTACATGCATGAGATAATAAGATAGCATCCTAGGTCAGTACTTCCTACATTGCTATGTACTTGCGCGTTTATCAAACTAACTACAACAAGCTGCCTCAAGTTTCCTCCATGACTTGACTGCGTTCCACACAAATCAACCAGCTCGTCCATGACCACCCTCACCAAAGAGGGATTTATTTTCGACCACCTGCCCCCTTGTCGCAACCACTCGGCTCTTGTGCTAAATCCTTTCGGCGAAATTCTGGTTAGTGCGCAGGCAACGCAATGAAAATCTGAATCAAACAAACGGCTCAATTTTTTCAACCCATTAAATTCGACTCTCTTTTCTTTCACTCATTTTCAGAAATCAAATATAATCTGGCCCAGAAAACTATATGATATGAATGAATGAAATGTGAATAGATTATGATTGCACGTATTCATTAATACAATAAGTGTATTTTGAGAAAAAACTTAACAATTAATACCTCGCAGGTAGATGGTCGAATTCGTCATTGTAAGGGAAATCCAGGAAAAACTGTTGTTCTAAATCCATGATCACAATTTTATTTTATCAACCCTGTCGTTCACAACACTATTTATACGAACAATACTTCAAACTCGGTTTGAAGTGGGTAGCATTAAAGTCAATAGAAGAGCAACATCTCCGAGTAATTATGAAGTAACCCAGGGCTTATTTATTTGTTACACTTAAATTTCTGCAAAAAACAGCACTTAACCAAATACGAACGTATCACATCGGACGACACCAGTGATAGCACCGAATCAAAGACTTATTGTATCCACAAAAGACTAAATTTAACATATTGATAATATCAAAAATCAATACATCAAAAAAAATCCCTCCAGCAACACATCGATGAGTAACAATGAAATAGTTATTAGGAGAGAAAACAATCAAAGTTTTGCCTTGCACTTGTCACCCACCCACAACACAGTAGGTTCCTTGACTTAATTCAAAAATTCCTTATACCATTGTTACGCGTGAATATAACACTTGTTTGAGTAAAAGAATGAACATAATATTTATAGTTGTAAATTTTCCTGATGAGTCCATATATATAGCTATATAGCGTAGCAAAGTATAAGTTTTGTTTTAAGCCTAAGTATAAGCAGGCCTCCTTCGCAGGACGAAGGTCAACTCGTAACTGCGAAAACCAAGTCGAGGCGAGTGTGCAAAAACCCGATACGAATTTGCGAATTACAAGCTGGCAGCAATGCTCCATTTACCTAAGGATTTTGCCAATAGACAGAAGCGTTAACGAAATGCATGTGAATCAAGAGAAGCAAGGTTGCACCAGCATATAAGCTTACAACGTCCATGCACAAGTTGTGATATCCTACCTGTTTCACGTGTATGGTCTTTTTTTATTCGTTTGACCATTTGATAAAAATCTGCAATATATGTGATGGATCCCTCATGCTGTTCATATGAAAAATTTGCTATTCTGACTCGATCCATCATTGCACCTTACTCATCGCCCAGTATATATATACAGAGTGCAGTTTAGTATCGAGTCGAGTGTAATATCTAATACTTGTAATAATCTCATCCTTCTTATCCAGGCACTGCTCATTAGTAAATGCTTGGGCAGTATATATAACAGTCATCAACCACGTGTACAGATATCCAAACACGATGATATCGTTTTTGTTCGGCATTTAATAAAACCGTTTCAGTGGTGGCTAACACACAACCAAAAATATGTAACCAATACTCAATTAAGGTAACGTAACGAGTAGGGAATAGCAAATTCAGGCAGTTAAAAACCAAAGGCGAGGTCACGAGAGCTTTACCAGAAAAGCATATTTATGAGAAATATTTTCGAGGTTTTCTCACTCAAAATAAAAGTGATTTTAATAGCCAAGCAGTATAGATTAGCACACTGAAGTAAGGCCTTGACAAGCAAGGTTGCACCGCTGAGGGAATTAAATTAACTGAGGAATGCAAATTTCAAATATATATATAAAATCAAATATACTATGAATGCCACAAAGCAACTGATATACACTTTTTCTCAATGAATACACGACCGTAAAAAAATCCGAACCTATCCCAACAATTTTTTTTTAAATCATCGTGTCAATGGATTACATTGACACACTTGCATGAAAAAAAATGTAAATTTAACATATTATTTGGGTAGAGTGGAAGATGGAAAGTATAAATTTTACGGTTACATATTCTATTATTTTAAAAAAGAGTTATAGTTACCTTGGGGGTAAGGATGATGTCAAGGCGTCAGAACTGCAGGGGTTATCAGGGTTATCGTCGGATGATGCGGAGACGGAGTCAGTGGTGGTTGGGAGTGCGTCCTCCTCGTCATCCACCAACCGCTCCTCCTCGTCGCCATGATCTTCCTCCTCATCCTCCTCCTCCTTCACGGTAACTATTACCACATCCTTCTTCTTCGTCTTCTTCTTATCTTCATCCATTTTGACAATTCAGCCCCTCACAAGAAAGTATAACACTTTCCCACCACCCATTCTTAAATAGGATGTCCGCATGCATAACATTCCTCGGAATTATTCAGGGCGGAATGTGCACCACGCTCATTTCTAATTTTCATCCGAAAAAAACTGATTGTTCTTTACTACACATGAACAATGCCACACAAATATCTTAAATGTTCTTTCTGCAGACCCACACCCTACCCTAGCCACCACTTACAAGTCAATGACAGCCACACAAATTTGAGTTATGACACTGGAGGGTTACAAGAAAATTAATTAACCATTAAAATTACTTTGAATAGTCCTTTGTTACACGTTCAAATAGTGCTCAGGAGTTAAATTTATGGCACGGAGACGAGATTTTGCGTTCCTAAAGTTTCAAAGTCAGTCTCCTATCTCTTCATGTACACACGGCAAGACAATCGGATAACCACAAATTCTGTAGATGGTAGCTTATCTGAGCCGATTAAAAGTTTTACATGCACTGGTTTCAGTTTTATCCTAATTGAAAAAGCATATATCACGGGTGACGAATTCTGGGTAACGTATTTTGATTTACATATAGAAAGTTAGTGTAACGTATTTTGTATGTAGAACACAGTAAATGCAAGGGATTATTATATTATAGTGAATGGACTACGTATAATTTATATAGCTTTAGAACACTGAGATGGTGTTCACTTCTTTGTTAATTCAAATCCTTGCAAAAATCCTAATTATTTTCACTTTGTAGGGTAACCAACTAAAAACAACGGTTACGCACTTATTTTCATACAGTAAGTAACTAGCTCTAAAGGGGTGAGGAGAGGTGGTAAGGACTGTTCTTGATACTGGAGGTCATGTCAAGACTAAAGGTCACAGGTCACCAGAGGGACCAGTGGGCGAGTAATTGGGTTAGACTACCAAATGGAATTGGTGTACGCAATTTACGCACCCAGTCAACCTCACTCCAATAAATCTGTTTTGCTCACTGTGCACAAAGTAGCAGAATATTTTGGCTCATTCCTCTCATACGAAGATTGAAAATTGGCAATTTTTATGAACTGCTGGAGGACTTAGGGGTCAGTCAGGGTTTTTGGTGATTCCAAGCTCTTCAAAAGACTATAAAAAAAGTTGGCTAATTCAGCTCAGTCGGATGATTTCAGTATTTTGGAGTAGAACAAGAGTCGGTCATATAATAATATAGTAGAAAGGATTGAGCTTCACTACACTTTATGCTTTGTGGATGGTTTTTTAGACGAAACTGGCAGTATCCATCCACTCCATTCTATCAAGTGAGGGGAGATTTATATCAAGGAAGTAGGCCCCTTAATATTATGAACTAGTTACGCAATCCTCGTGAAAATTAAAGTTTCAAAATGTCAAGTTAAGGACAGAACGTAAAATTTTTGGAACCTTAATTAGCTTGGATTGGTTTGAAACGTTTCCTCCGAATTGAAGTATCCTAAGGAAATTTTCCTCCTTACGCATAAAGATACGCATAATACGGGTTTGAATTTTTTGAAAAATTCGTAATTAGAGGAAAGCTTTACACAACACAGCCATGATGCCATAATTAGACCCTGGAAATGTCCCTTTTCATCGAAATTATAAAATAAACCAACAACGTCAACATGTAAAGGGAGCGCACGCACTCACGCAGGATTGCGTGAAAGTGGAATAGTGCGTAAGTTTGGTAAGAATCCCCCTGCAAAGCCACATCCATCTTGCTTTCCTTGGCCTACAACATGCGCCCCAGAGCTTCATTTGACCCACCCACCCCACTACCATTCACCATACAAATGTAGCATCCAATCCCTAACATACTCACAAAATAATAAATATGCACCCACTCATACGAAACGCACTGTTCTATATTAAGCTTCCTCTATCACTGTAGTATTGTTTGGATATCTCTTCTGCGTAAAGACTAAATAATATGCGTATCATATGCGTAATACACATATATCCTTCTTATGAGTTCTTCTTACGTCTGTTATATGTTGCATGACATCATCCAGAAGGTTTTTCAAAAGGGAATCAATATTATGCATGCAATCCATATGGGAAAAAAATTAATTTTTTGGGCTTGCTAATTTTGAAATTCATAATTTGAACATTTTTAGTACAAGGATAGAATGCGTTGAAAATTAGGATTCATATCAAGAAAACTTTGGCCTCATAATCCGAACTTAACCGAGATCTGGAAGCTAGTCTCCTTCTCCAACCTGGATAAGCAAACCCCCAATACAAATGGAGTGGAGGATTACATAAGACATTTATGTGGAGCACATAAATTATTGGCTAACAATGCCAAAAATAGAAGGAGTCCATGCATTAAAATGTAAAATGCATTAGCTAGAACATTGAACCACTTGTTTGACACTGGACTTACTTTTTTATACGCCACTAATAAATAAATAAGTAACTTGAAGTTCATGACATGGTGCTCCTTTTTACAAATTTCCTAAAAGAGACAAAGTGCATGGGAGAAAGTATCGTTTGGGCCCCGTCCACATTTAAACTAACTTGACTCAGCTGAGAAGGCGATGGTTTCTCAATAAATAGCCTCCTTTCCCTCAATAGTAAGGGTTTCCTCTGTCATTCCTCACAGTTTAAGACATAGATTTCTATTATTTCATATTCTAACTTTCACATCTTTTACATATGTTCTGAACTGAAGAGTGCAAGTTGAAGCACATCCAATTTGCGACTATATTAAACATCTCGAAAACGTTGAGACTGAAGAATAGTCTCCGGCAAATGCAGAACATGAATTTAATTTTGATTCCTTCCTGAAAATGAGAGTTGGACGAATTGGCCGTACCCTTTGGGGAGTAAGGTTCCCATTACTGCCTATCATACAGCAGAGGCCTCAGGTCAGTATATACGTCATTAATTATTTCGCTAAAAACAGACATACTTTGCCTTAAATGTATGAACCATACTTTTCAATAAATTAGTTCATGTTGATTATTCACGAAAAACTATATATTCAACGAGTTTAATTACATGTTGATAAATACGAATTTAGTATTACTAACTTTCCATCAAGAAATACTATTTGCGGCTGAATTTCAGGTGGGAAGAAGAACACTTGTAACTAATTGTACCCAATATAATTGCAGCCCTGTTGTGGCATCAGAGGAATTCAAAACTGTTAAGATAGATGCAAGATTGGGGCGATTGTTAAAAGGGATCCGAACGGGGGACAGGGGTTGTCTGGCTGAGGGAATAACTTTGGTGGAAACAGAACATGCTGGGAGAAGGTTATTGGCAAAAGCCCTCCTGGAAACCATCCTTCAAGAAAACTGTGAGCATGGAGAGCCAGAAAGCCTTCGTATTGGTGTGGACAAAATATTTATAAAAAAAAAAATTGAGTTTAAAAGTAACTGATTTATATTATTGTTACCCATTTTAGGACTGTCTGGGCCTCCAGGATCTGGAAAGTCAACATTTATTGAAGTTTTTGGGAAAATTTTAACCAAAATGGGGAAAAAAGTTGCCGTATTAGCCGTTGATCCCTCTTCTTCTACCACGGGAGGATCCCTGTTAGGGGACAAGACTCGAATGCCAGAGTTGACCAGAGATACGAATGCATTTATTCGACCATCTCCTACACGAGGTCATCTAGGTGGAGTGACGAGATCTACGAATGAAGCTATCGTACTATGTGAACATGCAGGATATGAAGTAATTATTGTGGAAACTGTTGGTAATTTGGGCCTATGATATTTTGTCTTCGTGTAACTAATGCACAATGTTATTTAATAAATATAACTACATATTAATAGGGGTCGGACAGTCGGAATACGCAGTTTCAAACATGGTTGACCTTTTCGTGGTCCTAATTCCTCCAGGAGGTGGTGACGAACTTCAAGGGGTCAAAAGAGGCATCGTAGAACTAGCCGACTTACTTTTAGTTACAAAATGTGATGGTGATTTACAACCTGCTGCTCATCGAACTCAATATGAATACCGATCTGCACTGAAATTTATGCGATCCAATAATCCAGATTGGAAAACAAAGGTAACTGAATTTTTTCAATCCTCTCACAAAGATTCTATGGGATTATTAAACTATTCACTTTTCTTCTTTGGTCAATGATCCAGGTCCTCGGTGTCTCCTCCAAAACATTGGAAGGTTTTACCCCCTTCTGGCAAGAAGTTCTGAACTTTAAACAGGCAAATGCTGCCAATCTCCACAGCAGACGTAGTCGACAACGAGTCATTTGGACTTGGACGCATGTTCAAGAGGGACTGGAAAGATTCATTGCTGACGATTTAAACCTGAAAACGAAGACTGATGAACTCATCAAGCAAGTGGAGAAAGGAACTTTGAGTCCTGGAAGTGCATCTGATAAAATTATTTCATACTTTACGAGTCATATGAAACAGGAGAAAGGTAGACATAAATAAATATGGTATATAAAATATTATACAAAAAAATCATGTACCTAACATAATAGATACACTATGTACAATAATTGCAATACTAAAATGCAAATAAATAATAGCTCGTGAAATCCTTTGTCTCTCTACCAGAGCTACCCTCATAATTTTACATAAATTGACTAGTTGTGCCTATAAATATCGCAGAGTATGTCCTTACAGAAATTATGTTTAACATGAAACTAAAATAATAATATTATTTTTCCCTAAAAATCAAGAATAAGCAAATTTGTGACGTTGGCAAACCTTGCGTCATCCGAATTTGCACATGGGTAACTTGTCAGTTGCGCCAAAGTGGCTGAGTTGAATTAAGTGTGGCACAATATGGAACTCGACTAGTGAAAGGAAGACAAATCTCTAATTTATAGATCCTCACAAATATTAACACGAAATTAATTTTACAACTTAATCAACTGCGTAATTAAACTGTCCTGTGGAGTCAGGACATCCCAACAGTTTCTTCAAAATGGACAAGGACAATCTAGACGGGGAGGCGGATCATGGGTTGGGAGATGAGGAACAAGCTGGAGGAGGAGGTTTGTGGCTAATAATTATAATTTATAATTATAATTTAGCTATACTTACATTTTAATCCCAACTCTTTATGCACAGTACTGAGGAAATAGTTGTATAAATTTGCATTGCTCCTGGTTTTTTGCGTGATGTTGACCTAGTTTTATTTTGAAGGAACAGAAGGTGGTAAAAGGGAACTGACTGCGGCCCAGAAGAAAAGAGAAAAATTGAAGCTAAAAAAGAAGTTGGCAGAACAAAAAGGGACGGAGGAAGTAGAGGGAGGAGGAGATGGCGAAACTGGTGGTGGAGCGGAAGAGGATAAGGCTAAAAAGCCTACTGCTGCCAAGAAGGGTGGGAAGGAGAAGGAGGCTGAGAAGGCGAAACCAAGGAAAGGTGGACCTTCTCAGGCTCAAATTCAGGCAATTCAGGAAGCAATAAGGAAAAAGAAGGAAGAGGAAGAAAGACTTTTGCAGGAGGAGGATGAAAAAGATCGACTTCGGGAAGAGGCGGAAGATGCCAGATTGGAAAAGGTGGCTATATTAATTATTATTAGGAAGGCTTGGATGTTTGTTATTAGTACAACACTTGCATTGAGGATATTTTAATATTTTTGTTTGAATTTAATTTTTTTTTATTTATTCACTCAGTTACATCAAGAGCAAGAGCGAAAGGAGAAGCTAAAACGCAAAAAAATGGAGAAAATGAAGAGACTTAAAGAACAAGGTCTGTTGTTAACTGACAAGGAAAAACTTGCCAAACAAAGGGCAAAGGTGACACTGGAAGAGTTGAAGGCCCAAGGGTACCAAGTCCCTGAAGCTGGGGGAGAAGGAAAGAAAGCAAGGCCTGGAACTCGCATTCGCCCAAAGAAGCAACTTCACACCCAGACTTCCGAGGAGCACTCTGCAGCCAATGACGGAGAAGCTAAGGGGCATGAACACATGACGGCGGAAGAGATTGAAGAAGAGAAAGCAAGAGTTAAAGAAGCTTGGGACCAAGAATCAGAAACTGAAGAAGAGAAGGAGGCCAAAAAAGAGAAAGAAAGTGAAGAAATAATTTCTTCGTCCATTGAAGATCCCGTGTCAAAAAGCAGCGACAATAATCTTGACGCCGGTAGTGAAGAAGATGTTGAGGTGTCCCTTTCTGAAGATGAAGACATTAAAAGTGTTGAGCCTCCGCCGGAAATCACTGAGAAAAAGGTGGTCAGAGTTGAGCATAAAGAAAAAGATCCACCGGAAGTTCGTATTTACAAGCGCAGGGAAGAAAACCAAAAAGCTAAAAGTCTGAAGAACTTGCGATCACCTGTAGTTTGCGTTTTAGGCCACGTCGATACTGGAAAAACAAAGATCCTTGACAAATTAAGGCGAACACATGTTCAGGATAATGAGGCTGGAGGAATTACTCAACAAATTGGTGCTACCAATGTACCCATCACTGCTATTAAGGAATCCGCTAAATTCGTCAAGGGATTTTCAGATATGGATGTTAAAGTCCCTGGCCTATTGATTATTGACACTCCTGGCCACGAATCTTTTAGCAATCTGAGATCCCGTGGGTCTTCCTTGTGTGACATTGCAATTTTAGTCGTTGATATAATGCATGGCTTGGAACCTCAAACTCTTGAATCCATCAATTTACTGAAAGCCAAGAAAACTCCATTCGTCGTAGCCCTTAACAAAATTGATCGACTATATGATTGGCAATCGAGTCCCAAACGTGATGTAAGAGACATTATCAAAAGTCAGCCAAAAATTACTGCCGCCGAATTTGACAAACGATCACAAGAAGTGATAGTTCAGTTTGCTGAACAAAGCCTAAACGCAGCTTTATTTTACGAAAATCCTGATCCCACCAGCTACATTTCAATGATTCCAACCAGTGCTGTAACTGGCGAAGGAATGGGGAACTTAATGGCCTTAATCGTCGAACTTTCACAAACAATGCTTGCTAAGCGCCTCATGTTTTCTAAAGAACTTCAGGCAACGGTACTTGAAGTAAAAGCCATTCCTGGATTGGGAACTACAATAGATGTAATCTTGATCAACGGTTTCCTCCGAACTGGCGATTCAATTGTGGTTGCTGGTACAGAGGGTCCTATAATCACACAAATACGATCACTTTTAACTCCGGACGGTATGAAGGAATTACGAGTCAAAAATACTTACTTGAAACACGAGGAAATCAGCGGAACAATTGGAGTCAAAATTGCTGCAACAGACTTGGAGAAAGCAATTGCGGGTCTGAGCTTATTGGTTGCTCAACAGCCTGACGAAATTGAAATTGTCAGGTTGGAAATTATTCGTGAGCTGAAGTCCGCATTGAACTCGATTAGTCTTTCTGAGCGTGGCGTCTATGTGCAAGCGTCCACCCTTGGATCACTGGAAGCTTTACTGGAGTTCTTACGAGTTTCACAAATTCCGGTAATTAATTACAATTATGCTGTCATTTATATCATAAGTTTTGTCAAATCAAATCAATGCCATACATATTACATTTTCATTAGTAGTGTCATTCAATTTTATTTAGAATCAACCGAAAGTAAATTTCAGTTGTATCAATCCTCTTGTATCGAGAATTATATTAGAAGTGCATTAGTACGCAGACAATTGTTTGATTACTTGGCCTAGAATAGGACCTAATCAGTAAGTGTTACAAATGGACAGAGCTTGGAACAATTTGGTAGTTCCTTTGTAATCTGGGAAACAGAGTATTTTGATTTATGCTCTTGCTCTATAGCATCTCCTAATATGTGTTTGTATGTACATACTTCCAAGCTCATATGGTGTATTTTCCCTATATATTTTTTAAAGAGTGTTTGGGTTGGCCAGTATAAAAAGTGGATTGATTGTTGAGGAAATGATCTGTTGTTAGTCTACGCGGAGAAAACGAGCAGGTGGGGCTTTGACGAATGATAATCTGGAAACTGAGTGCCATTTGGGAGACGGAACCCAGTTTTTTATGCTTAGGTCTCTTAGAATGAGGAGAGGATGCCACAAAGTAAAATATGTTTGGATGGCTTTAAAATCTATTGTACTTATAGTGAGACTGTCTGGGTAGCAGAGATTGAATCAGCTTAAAAGTCTTGGTTTTGTTGTTCGTCGTAGGAAAGGAGAGGAAATGCAGGGCAGGTCGAAGTTATAGTAAGCATTGTTGGTTAAAGTTGTTAGAGACCAGCTTTTTCTTGTTGTAAACCTCTCTTGGCAGGCAAGCAGGATGCGAGTTTGAAAGTATACTCGACAACATGGCTCGTCTGCGGCTGAAACACTGAGATTTATTTGTAGGATAACAAAGGCAGGGCCAGAGTCCATATGTCAGGCTAATAAGACCTGGTTAAGCAGGATGCGAGTTTGAAAGTATACTCGACAACATGGCTCGTCTGCGGCTGAAACACTGAGATTTATTTGTAGGATAACAAAGGCAGGGCCAGAGTCCATATGTCAGGCTAATAAGACTTGGTTGGCTTTTTGGTACTTTGCCTGTTGGTTGAAATTGTGCATTTCCTCTTTGAAATTGGTTGTGATGTGAATGAAGGGGATGGGATGGGAAGCCCCTTCCCTCGTTTTCTTTCATTCTTATAAACCTGATTGATAAACCGTAAACGAGCGCAGGTAGTAGTAGAGGTAAATGAGATGGGATGAACTGCTCTGCTTGGCCGGTTGGCACGGATGTTAAGGGGTTATTGTAGTTGAGTTTTAGGTTTAATATTTAGGGCCTTGTGGTTGGGGATGAGCTGGCTGATGTTGTGGAGAAAAGAGCGGAAGAGGATCGGCCATTGAGGCAACGCACCGGACATGGTGGTAGTTAGAACAGGAAACGATTTATGGGATTTGCAGCTCCACTTGCTCTAGAAATAGATTGTTGAATGAATATTAACCTTGCTTCTCTATGATTAGTTAATGGGCATTTTGTACCAACGGTCATGTATGTAGGGATGTGCACATGATGTGCAGTCAGTGTACATTACATAGGGAATGGATTCAGTTATAAATGAATTATTATGCGAATAATTGGTGCAGGATGTCATTCATTGTTTTTTGTTTTGTTTTATTTCATTGCAGTACTCTGGCATTCGAATTGGGCCTGTTGTGAAGAAGGATGTCATGAAGGCGTCCATAATGTTGGAGCATGACAGTCAGTAAGTTCAGCCTGCCATTGTCTCCATTAATGAATGAGTATTTTACAATTTTATCCTTTTTCCTCGTCTGTTTTGATTTATCTTTTATTTAGACTGCAAAGGATGGTAATTAGGCATTGGTTAATTGTTCACAGGTATGCTGTGATTTTGGCGTTCGATGTCAAAATTGAGAGAGATGCTCAAGACTTGGCGGACAATCTCGGAGTCAAGATTTTCCAGGCGGATATCATCTATCATTTATTTGATAAGTTCACTGCCTACAGGGATGATTTGAAAGCTAAAAAGAGGGACGAGTTCAAACACATTGCCGTTTTCCCATGCAAACTGAAAATCCTTCCACAGTTTATTTTCAACACCCGTGACCCAATCGTCGTGGGCGTTGTTGTTGAAGCTGGTGTTGTCAAAGAAGGAACTCCGATATGTGTTCCGAGCAAAGAGTTTGTGGAGCTTGGACGAGTGACGAGCATTGAAATTAACCATAAGCAGATGGAAAAAGCAACCAAAGGACAAGAGGTATGCATTAAGATCGAGCCAACTGGGGATAGTCCAAAAATGCTCGGTCGCCATTTTGAGGAAACTGATGTGTTAGTATCCAAAATATCCCGGGAGTCAATTGATGCTTGCAAAGAGTACTTTAGGAATGATCTAAGCAAAACTGATTGGCAACTTATGGTTGAACTCAAGAAAATGTTCCACATTATGTAATTCCTCCCTTTAATATCATACATTTAATTTTTCAATTTGCTGAATTTGCAAAACAATTGTTCATTGCATCATTGACATATTACTACGAAAAAGAATAAAAAACCTCTACCTCTGTTGGAGGGGGAAATAGGAAAAATGTGCAACTAAATCGCATACCTCATTTCTAAGAATTTGCAAAACAATTGTTCATTGCATCATTGACATATTACTACGAAAAAGAATAAAAAACCTCTACCTCTGTTGGAGGGGGAAATAGGAAAAATGTGCAACTAAATCGCATATCTCATTTCTAATTCTTGACGGATTTGGAGTGGCTCATGAAAAACCATTCGTTCGCCTATACTAACGCTTGTGGGTTTGCATACAAAATCTGAGTAAAATGAAAAGTTTCTAAATTGGATTATCCCCTGCGTCCTTCATACAAGTATAGCCAATTAAAAGTTCAAATAAATTAAACCCAAAAAAGGATGCCTTATGAAAAACTCCCAATTAGCGATAACATCTCACCACCCGGGGAATAATTTTACAATGGAGACACACATAATTTTACCAAATTCAACAAAGTTCCGTCAGATTTGAAATTTTGAATTTACGACCTCCAAGTCGAGTGAGGTCATAAAAGTCAAATTATTAGTTGCATTATGATGATCCTTAATAGTTGAGCCTATGCAGCCGTAAAGTTAGAGAGGATATAGAATAGAGATAGTGGTTGGAATTATAGTTACAAATTGTAAGTTGCAATTAGTTGGATTGTAGTCAGTCAATCTATCTATCTCACCAATGCAGGCAGACCTCAAAGAGCTGGTTTTTGTTCTAAATCATGATGGAAATGGAAGGCCGGTCAACTTGTTTTGTGAATGAATTGTTCGGGGAAGCAAAGCAAGGGGGTCGGCTGATATCATATATGTTGATCTCTCTAGCGTTACTCTTAGCGTTGGTAAAAGTAAAGTTGTTCAAAGTGGCCAACCAATCAACACGCCATGGCATGAGAACCTATTCTATTCTCTATGAACATGGCAATGGCATGGCATGGCATACTATTCCTCTCTCATTCATTCATACTTTGCCTCGATGGAACTGATTAAATCCTCGACAAACAACCAAACCCAACCAAATTGCTGTATATTTACGGATTATGTATTACTTACCATCCATCCTATGCTATGCTGTAGTAGTTAGTTTCCTTGTGAAACAAAATCCTTAACTGCCAAAGCAACCAAACCCAACCAAATTGCTGTATATTTACGGATTATGTATTACTTACCATCCATCCTATGCTATGCTGTAGTAGTTAGTTTCCTTGTGAAACAAAATCCTTAACTGCCACCAGTCCACTTCATTCCACCAACCAACGAGATTCATTCATTAATTCTCGCTCCATTCATCCCCCAACACCAACCAGAGACAGACATATACTCTGTAAGAGAATATTATACCAAGTCCATCCTTTACCTAAACTACATAAGAGGCAGCCTCATTCTCTACCGCCCACGCATCCAACGTCAACCTCCGTAGTCTACCATCATCTCATGAAAGGAAGCACCATTTCGGTTCTACCCCACAAACTAACCAACTACCTACAAATTTCCGGAGTGTGAGAGAAAAACCTGTCTTGCAATTCGGTTTAGTTCTTCAAAATAAAATTATGGAACCGTAAAAGAGTTTCGTTAATTGAATTGGGTAGACGTGAGATACGGATTACTGACTAATTCACTCCGTCGCGTCATCGGATGGACGATTGATGATCAGTCGGTTCATCCCGGCATGGTTTGATGTCATCCATGCAAATGCAATAGTTGCAAAACTGTCCTGTCCTGTGTGTGTTTAAGTGACTAATCGCCAAATTGGGACGGAAGTGATTTCTGCATAATAATATCCTCAGTTGGGGTGCAGTGTCGGAATTTACATTTGGAGATAAAATAAGCCGGGCTTGAGTGAGTGATACGATAAGTTTTTGGTAAATGTCATTGGAAGGATTGGGAACATGGATTAGTCCTAAAAACTGGAAAAAATAATTCACCAACTACGAGGACGACGTACATGCTTGTAACAAAGGTAAGGATGAGAACAATTGTTTCATATTTGACATATATTGTGACTTACATTGAAAGGGAAACTTTGCTCATTTGATCAAGATGAAAGAGAAAGGAAAGCGGTGGTTTATTTTGGTTTTTGGGTTCCAAATGGAGGATTCTCATTTGGATTATTCACGAAATGATAGCTATATAATATTTAATGAAATTTAGTATTATTTAGCCTTTTTACAATATAGTATCAAATCGTAGTGCCTAAAATGAGTAGGTATAGAAGGAATTGGTCATTCATTCATTCATCCATTCATAGAATGAGCCACGCTGTAGTGAATAATAAGTACAACGAAATACAATGCTTGCATTAGTTGCTACTAATAAGAAGAATGGCCATATACGATAAGAATACTGATTGACACCCAGTTGGATGTATGTAGAAGTGTAATACTTACTTATCGGCTACCTACGCTGTTTCTATTATGCTCGTCGTCATTTCATTATTATCGAGAGATACATAATATGGTGTACCAACCAACCACCAGCCCCGCAGACACGTCTTGGTTTATAGAATTATGCATAATACAGTTGAACTCGACTCAAACAGACTTACAAATAAAATAGAATGCATATTTACTATTTACTCTTCATATCTACTATCCTCGTAAAGCAAGACATATCGCAGGAGTTATATTTAAGTGGAGAAAGTACCTTATGCCACGTGTGTGATTTTTAATGATATAATCTGCCTCTACCTCCAACCACCTCCTCAATTATTCTCTGTCTGTAGAGATTTAAGATGAATGAAATGTGTAATAATACAATTCAATTCACTGCATAGTAGAAATTTGGCTGCCTAGGGTTGAAAGCGACGGCGCAATTGGAACAGTTATGATATAGTCATCTTACTTGATCTTACTACATATCAGTTTTAATGTAGGTGTGCAGAATCACAGAATCCTCATATTCTAAGGTTTGGCATGAGGGAGAAATATGAATCAAAATTGAACACAACAGGTAAATTAAACATCGTATAAATATGAATGTGAATACATGGACGGACATACTCGTAAGTAAAAAAGTTCATGCTTCTTAAGCGACTACAGTTTATATATATATTACTTACATGGATAGATCTTGCACCGCATTGGTGACAAGGCCAGGAGGTACATAATGCAATAACTTAAATTTTTCATTTTTTGCATCACGATCACAATTACGAGTGCGATGGTCTGCCTTGTTTCTTAAATTGTTTTCATGGCTGAGTCGAATGGGAATTGTATCAAATCTGTTTTTGATGTAATTGGTGCCGTAAAAACTTGACCGAAAAAATCATTTTACGATCTGTTCTCATTTGCTGTTACGCTACGAACAATTACGCAAATGAAACCAAGGGTTGCGGGTTGCATATGTGAACTTTGCCATTACGAAGGATTCATACAGTGGCAAATCATACAGTGGCAAAATCAGGTTCCATGTAGAAAATCGTAAAGAAATTAAAAAAGCGTTTGCTTCCATAGGTCACAGGAGGTCGAAATGAATACGATATTCGTGTACATGGTCCCTGGAGGACCACGTGGTACAAATGTCTAGGGTCTTTGGAGGTCATTTGCAGTAGGAGTAAAATTAAAGGTCACTACGAATGTGGATTGAAAACTTTATTGTTTTTTTCTGTCCCAGCTTTCGACACTCTATTGTACTCGTCTTCAGGACGTAGCGGAATCAGAATTTATACTTGCATTAATCGAACGAGTTAGTTTGTTTGTCACAAGTAATTCAAATTGTGACTACTGGTTGGACAAAATAATTAGAATCCAATGGAATACTCATAACTCATTTGCATGACATGTTTAGTCATTCATAGGTCAGTGGGAATAGTGAAATGTTCAACAAATAAGAGTTACTGTTATTTGAGGGTAAATAAAACTATTAATATTTTTACCTAACATAGCATTTGCTGTATGATTAGGTTCAACTTTTGTTGATCGGAGTTAATATCAATATATCATTTAATGTCTCCTTAGACCTTACATTCCGGCCAGATTAACGGCAAGGAATTTGTTCGTTAAAAATAAGAAATACCTTTAAATTTTTTATGCATAAATAGCAATATTCAAATATTCTCTCAGACAGACTCCTACTTAATAGTAATCTGAGTAGCTAATTTCAAACATTTTAAAAATGTAGTCTTTGTCTGGTCATTGCAATGAAATGAAATACAACCCTATAATCGCATTAACAAAGTTAAAGCAGCCCTTGAGATAAAAATCCTGACTTTATTCCCATCTGCTCAGTGTTTAATTTATAGAACTTTTATGGAAATCTACTTATGTGTGTAGTACAGTGTTACGAAAGTCTGACAAAGCTGAGAGTAAAGAATGAAAGAATCATTGCTTTAATACCTCGGTATTCGGTCACATTCAGTAAATTCGCCATCAGCCTACAGATCAAGCAATTTTAGCAAAATAATAAGTCTGCAGCAGAATCAGAAGCCGTACGTAAAAGTCAGGCCGAGCACAGCTACATTACATTTTTCATGTAATGTCTGTACCGTTCAATGTTAATGTTGAATTGTTTTTTAAATGCAACGAGAATGATAGCTTACTGTGCTGTGCCATGCCACTTTATGATATGCTGACTGTTCTCATGATTACGATTACAAGTAGAAGAGGAAGAAAATAATATGAATGAATTGAATGAATGACCCACCATAATGAATGAATCTAGCATGTGAACATCTCGTCTTTTTCACGTCCGTCCGCATCCCAAATCCCAACCCAGCAGAACCAAACCAAACCAACCAACCAACAATTTATGTTTCAACGCAACTCTGCAGGCAAGGCAGGTCAAATAAGTGTTGGCATGCTTGAAAGATTGAAAAGTACATTATGTATGCTGCACAATGTACGTATGAATCTCGCTTACTCGATTATTAATACCAAACCAATGAAATTGGTGCAGGCCGATTAAGCTAAAAGCTTATCATACCCACATTTCAAAGCTTACAGCAAAATGGCACATCACTGCTGCAGAATTGAAACAGAACAAATTAATAAAAATAACAGCATCTTGGCCAATTTGGTTAATCCAGGCAGTGCAATGGCACACAGTTGAAAAGTTCTCACTCCATGAAATGATATTCTATGAAGTTTGAACTAGTTATGCGAATAGCTCTCATATATGACCGTGTTGCGATCCACGTTGCGAAATTGAATGATGATTGGAGCTTATCCTGCATTAAATGAACACTAAATATGTGGTAGAAAGGAGTTAAATATAGTTATGCGAAATTCGAATAAATGCAATTAAGGATAGAGACTGCTGTACTTGGTAAATTCTTTTTTAAATTTTATTTCGACGTTTTGAATGCAAAGTAATAATAATTAATGGATGTGGCAAATCACCACAAAAAGATATTAAACAGGAATTGTTGTCAAATTTTATCTTATCACTTTGAAATTGATAATGACCAATGGCGATGGCGTTGTTGTGTCTACCATTTTATTGCTAAATTAGTAGTTTAATAATAAGTCATGTTTCTATTATCACTTATTTGTGCAAGTTCCAACAGCCGAAAAAAACCTAGAGGTTTAGTTTGCATCTACAATCTACCTATGAATAGTACTTGTGTTTGAGAATGGTGGATTCCGTTTACTGTGGCATTATATTCAATTTTACCTACTCTTGCAATGCAAGACTTGCATGCTACTGTGGTAGTAAACTTTAATTCGTGGACTGGACCATTTTATTTCTGTCTCACAATGCATTTGTTTTTTGTTATGAAAGTGGTGGCGTGCACTTGTTTTTTAACATTTACTGCTTATTGGTCACCAGACTTTCTGTAATTCGACCAAGTTGACATTTCCAATTCTTCAGCATAACATAAGAAACAAAATAGGATGTTATTTGTCTCGTTTTTGCAATCGTGTCAAATTCTACATGTTTTTCGTTGTGTACTGTTTCACATGGCAGAAACCTAATCCAACTACCCATAACTAGCGAAGTAATAAATAAAAATTAAATAGAGCATATGAACACTTGATCAGATTTTTTTACTACCGTATTATTAAGTAGTGTTGTAGCTATAGCATAGCTGCTTTATGATTCTGTCTGTCAGTCTGTGTCAGACCGAATGTCAAAATTCAGGAAATGCTTGTTTTTTCTAACCAAGGTCGCGAACTTGAGGGTTTGCAGAACACGGTCACCATATATTCAAATAGCAACTGGTCATAGCCAATAAGTTGACCTTTTGTACCCTTTTGGAGGTCACGACGGAAAATTATGATTTTACGAAGGCATCCTAGTACACTATTAATTCCTACTTAACGAGGATGTCGTAACTTCAAAAATTCCAAGGGCAGAAAAGGCGACAAAAATCAAAATATGAAAAACGAGAATTTAGTTGTGCCTATACTATTAAGTAAAACCTATCTAATAACCAAGTCTTTATAAACCCAATAAATGTTGTCGAGATACTTTTTAATTCGGAGCAAAAAAAAGGTCATAATATAAAAACTTGGAAATTGATATCAAGGACCATCATAATGTAGCTAATCACAAGATCTTCTTGGTGACCCTTATGAAAACCGAAGTTGAAGTACTTTACTATATCTTTTTGTCGAGTGAGAGCGTATTATTAAGTGCAAATCGCTGGACTGGAGTAGACTTGAATAATTGAAACTGTATTCAAATCCGAGGTCAAACTTCAACACGCTCTGTGTTGCAAAGAAGTTCTTGATATTCTTTAAAATTGAAGACTGGCTGAACTTTGATCTTGCTATTTTGTTTCGCCGGTCCGACTATGATGAATTGCTTGATTTTTACATAGATCAGTGATTACTCAGTACGCTAGCTGGTTGTTGCTACATTCTTGTTATTTATACATACATGAGCTAGTTGTGGCGTTGTGTTGCAGCATTATTCAAGCAATTTCTCTGTGTTAACTAAACTAACTTTAACTATTTCAACTAGATGTAATGGTTTGACAGACTGACTTGATTGCATTTTGTGAACAGTAAAACTTTGCATTGGAACTTTGCTTGAGTTTGACGAGAATTATAGAAAATGAAACTCTGCTCAATTATCATCCTCTCATTCGCATGGTTGGTTGATAAAGGGACGAATTCTCATTTCTCTCATTCATTCTCAGCATCGGATTTTTGTTTTTTTATCGTTTCTGCTATTTCGTACACGTCACATCCTCTCCAACCAACATAGCAATCCAATCCATCCTGTCTAAAATCTCAACTCAGCCACTCGCATACATATATATGTATGAGCTAGTTCAAAGGAAACGAAACAACATTGCGTTGCGGTTTAAAGTGAAGCTCTGTTAATGCTGTATTGAAAAACTTACTACATTGCAAGCTCAACGAGGTTACTGCATATTGCTATATTATCCTACTCCACCGGATGTTTCCTAAATTTAATTTAATGAGATAAGCTGAAATTTTTGCCAGTGAGTGAGGTATTTGTTGAGTATGGGGTGCTTGTTCCCGTACTCATACTGCAACAGTCCTATGAAATGTGGTGTACAAATAAAATGTACCTCAGTAATACAAAAAGATGAGAGTTCTGTTCTTCATGGCTGATGCAGACTTGTTGCAGTTTTTCAGTTGCTGGCGATGATGATAATGAATGGTGGAGCTGGTGGGATTGTTTTTTTAATAAAGTTCTTGTAGTGCCACCAACTAACACAAGAAAGTAAGAAACCCGAACCTAGTCGTAAGATAAGTACCTGCTATATCCGCTCTCATTCATTGACTTTTGAAGGGAAGTCGAAAAGAATAAAAACCAACCATCTACTCCTTTCCACCTACATGCCTTTAGTTTAGTTTTTCTTTCGTTGTCCGACATGCCTTCACCCTTTTGTGTATGTTATAATTCTGCACTGCTTCCCGTATCTGTAACCCGGATACTCGACCAGTGTTGGTAGTGCATATCAGTGCATGCATGATATTTATGTATTTTGCAGATACCTTGCCAAACTTAGCTGCGACGCACATCTGTTTAAGCATCATTACATAAGTAAGAAGAGTTTGGTAAACAAACAGTTAGACACTTTTTTTAAAGTCCAGGATGAGTTGATGATTGGTGAGATGCAGTATTACAGAGCGTAGGGGAAACTGTGGTTGGTTTTTGCTTCTGCTGCCTATGTATCGTTCCGAACCCTGTCTCATGCTTATCGGATAATGTGAGGCAGAATGGAATGTCTTAATGAAGCTTGCTTGATTCAATTCTAGTTGAGTGGGGGTGGCTGATTGAGACAGGGATGGAGACATAAAATCCAGTTTTATAAGAAAGTGTGTATAATGAAGATAATAATGATGCTGGTTGGATTGAATGAATAATTGTGTGATTCCTCACTCAATGAGAGCTACAAGAGCCACATACACATTCAGCCAGTCAGAGAGTGAGTCTAAGGTGGTAAAAAGTGGTTTGCAATTGGACTTGTTTATGAGGGTTAGAGATTTGAACGGTGTTGATGGATGATCTGAATCACGAAGCGAAGAAAGGGTGCGACAATGTCTTTCTGCAAACCTTATTACCTTCTTTTTTGGATGGATGGACGTGCGCTTAGTAGCTAGCTAAAGAATTTTGGGGCGATAAGGAAGGTGTGCTGCTCCTGCTGTTGTTGTGCGGTGTTGGTGGAGATGAAGCTTTTAAAATAAAAAGACTTTGAGCAAGGTCTCCTCTATGGCAAAGGAATGCAAGATGCGTTGGTGGTGGCGACGTTGATGTTCATTCATAATGGGAAGGGCGTGTTTCATTCAACATCAGCCACAAATGAGTTGGCGCGGTGGTGTGGCTCTAGAACGAGACTTGAGCTTGGCGTTCATTCTGTTACCGCACCAAGAAGAAGCCATTCAAGATTCAAGCTGCTTTGATTTTAGCTTAGTTTTTTTAGGTAAGGCAACGGCAACCAACGTAACAACGGTCGTTCTGCTCTATTCTCCTTGCTAATGTAATATCTTTACGAAACCAAATCAGGCTATAAAACCCCTATAGTGCGTGTCTTGCTTGGTATATAGCAACCACTGTAAAGAAGGGATAAGGCGATAGACATGGGGATATCGTGTGCAGGATGGAACATAGGGATTGGCCTCCAATACACAGTATTTATGAAGAAGTGTGATGAGATCTTGAATCTTGGGTTCAGGAAGAGTTGAGTTTCGGATAAGGGGAGTTGGAGTTATTGAAGATGTTGGTTTGCTTTGCTAAGAAGAAGTTGCCTTTATTCCTCTGCTTCTATGTAAGGATGATGCTTATGACGATGGACCGTATAGTTAGAGAAGAAGGCAGTCAGCAAAAGAGATGTGATGATGTTGAAAACTCGAAAGAGTGACCCTGGCTGCTGCCAGAGCACACCATACCACAGCTACTTTTTCTTATTGTATTGAATTGCGGCAGAAAACCGCTCCTTGAAGGCTTGCCTCTACGATTAGGAGGAGGATTAGGGAAATCACTTGTTGGAGTGAAGCAGCATCCAACCACATATACGTATAAGTATATACTAACCAACCAACCATCCACATCCATAACTATAAAACACTAACCAGGGAAGGCAAAGTGAAGCAAGATACTCTAGTAAGAATAAGAATAGGAATAAAAGTAAGAAAGAACTTTAAGAAAAGTCGTCCCCTCATCTTATGATCATTTCTATTCCTTCAACCAATCTCCCTCGCCTCCCCATTCAGTCTCTGAGCAGGTGCTGAGCAGCTCACTTCAAATCAAGCCTGAATTGTCTTGCATGCATGCAACCCAAAACTTACTTTAAAGAACGACCATTTACATCTTCTTGGTCTAAAATACTTACAACATAAAACATGGACTCCAATAATCAACCTTCCATTCAGGAATCACTCTGTCTGCAAACCCATCTGCAACAAGTATATGAAAAATACTCCCACACCTTATCTTAGATAGGCTCTTACCTGTGCCTTTGGCGTGGTGGTGTTAATATCTGTGTAGTCAGTTCTTCAAGTGCTTCACATCATCATCAACCCTTCATTCATTCTACTAAAGAAGTATAATAACTTCTGCCACCCTCTGGGTCACTTCTAGTGATGCCTGAATCTGGGGGCATAAGGCGTATGCATTATTTGGGACTTGAGGTTGGTTGGTTGCTGTTGCATCTCATTTTCTAAACGTAGCATGATATATATGAACCAGATGAAAATAGTCATTTTTATTATTTATATATAATTCAAGGCACGTATTTACTTGCAAAAGTATATTTTTTAGATGAATGGTTTCGTGTCCCGTAGACATTTTTAGCTTTCAAACTTAAATTTTTTTAAATGTTTTGTTTTTGGAACTATCATCCCCGGTATTCGAAATTTTGGACTCCGATTTCTGACTTGATAAATATTATATTACGTTTTACAGTGAATCATATCGTACGAAAATTGTTGGAGAATATTTATGGCTTAATGACGTATAGATAATAATAATTTACACTGTTATGATTGCAGGTACTGGATGGTGTGCCAGGCCGGAAAGCAGAAACGATCAGACGATGTCGAAGTCACAAATTCATCCCGAGACTACTACCCGGGTCTTGTTCCATATCCTTCACAAATGGGGAAAAACCGAGAAATTATGCTACTAGGAAGTGAGGGGAAGGCGAGAACGGAGTTCCAGAAATGACTTGGAATTTGGATTACATTTGAGCAGAAGAAAGCAGAAGAACTGAGTTATCAATGGCTCAGAATCAGAATGGGTTTAATCGCCGTTCCACCAGTGCTACAAGGACGTATCCCGGCACGGCAGCCCGACTCTCTGTTGCTGCTGCCACGACCCCACTTGTGGACGGCTTCTCTCCCACCAACAGAAGTCGACCCAATACAGAAAGTGCTCCCACAGTGTTTGTACGACCCCTGTCCCGGTCACAGTTGGCTCCGGTGCATGGAGTCGGAAATGGTGGTGGCAGAATGACCTCAACGGCGTCCCTTCTGAACGAGTCCTCCTCCAGAAGAGGGCTGCCCCCTCCTATCATCGCCACAAGGCCAATTTCTCTAGAAACGCCGCGACCTGATTCTGAGCGGCATCGTAACCTGTATCTGGGTGCTCCAATCTCTCTGAACAGTGGTAGTGGCATTGGAAGTCATTCCCCTGCAAATAATAACCCTGCCAATTCCTCCCTTAAGGACTATTCAGACTCCTCAAGTGTAACTGCTGCAGAGCAAGTGAGATTACCCACAAGTTCACGAACTAGTAAAAACAAGGGCCATAGTGATAGAAATAGTCTGGATGGAAGTAAAGCCACCGTGGTGACCTTGCAACCAGGCAAAAGAACCCTACTGGACTCCTCCACAGGGGGAGGAGGGACTCAAGAGAGTGGGAAAGTTAAGCTTCCCGAGTCCTCCATAATGTGTCCCTATTGTCGCAAGTGCCGATGTGAAGCATGCTCTACCCCTCGCCCACTACCCTCACGTTGGATTTGTTCGGAAAGCATACACTGTGGACCTGAACCTCTACTGGACTACATCACCTGTCTCTGCTGCGTCAAAGCGGTATTCTATCATTGTGGCAAGAATCATGAGCCAGACGGGGGTGTAATGTGTGCTGACAAACCCTGTTCCTGTGCCCCCCACCGAAAATTTTGGAGATGGGGATGCATGACTGCGATGAGTTTAGTGTTCCCATGTCTCTGTTTATACTGGCCATGTAAGGGATGCATTCGTTTAACGGAGAAAGTTTATCAAAGATACCACAGTCATGGGTGCACCTGTACTCACCCCACCACAGTCTCCAAGCTTTCCTCCTTGCCAGTACCAGTGCCGTCGGGCGAGATGGAAAGTTCGGAGGAAGAGGAGGAACAAGAGCGTTATCATCACCACCATCGTCCCCCTGTCCCCCGCCATGTTCCAATTCCTCCACAACAAAAACAAGTCATTGTCCCTCACCCCTTGACTTCAAACAATGCCACGTTCCTTCCAGTGAAGCAAACAAAGTGATTCTAATAATTTGACACCGCGCAGCTCCACTCGCTGTCCATCTACCCACCCACCACCCACCCACCCACCCGTCTACAGCATGCAAAAAAGAAGAAGAATCAATAAGAAAAACTAGGAGATTGCTAGAAGGAGTCAGGATCGTTGTTTGTACATGTTGCTTGCTGCATAAAGGTTGTCATATTTATCATAAAATTAGGTACCTTGATGGAAGAAATGGGCCCAAATAATCTTTCGTGAGAGCGAGTGCAGCAGCCAGTCAGGAACAGCTCTTTTTTTAAAGTTACGAAAGTTAAGGACAGAATTAATTAAAAAACCAGGCAAGAAGCTTAGCTTAACCTGGAAACAATTGTCGCAGATTTGTGCATGATGAGGTGAAAACTGAGGATAGAGAGAGAGAGTTAGGAATTATGAGTAGATGTAGTATTTTATATTTATCAATATATTTATATTTATTCAAGACTGACTTGTTGATCATGAGCATTTGACATAGTTCACAGGTATATTTGAAACTATAGAGGACGCATTGAGCTTCGTTTATGGAGAGATGATACTGGCACTTAAGATTAGAATTCCAAAGAAACTTTTCTAGCCAACTTGCGAAAAATTTCAGCAATAGTTTTGTTTCCTTTTAACTTATCATTTTCAATTTTCCAGCAGCGGTATTAATTATTTTTTTAAAAATTTGTATGCACTGAACTGACAAAATTCCAGTGTCGTTGTCGTTAATATTAAAATGATGTTATACTGTTCACTCTTGCAACTTTCACCCCATACACCTTAGCTTTATCTGTCAACCTGTTGATTAATAATTAAATTAAATACAATTACATATTTATGTGCAAAATAATGCTCAAAACCCTGATGCCCTTATAAGTTACATTTTAATATGGACCAGGACCATTCCAGCTCAGATTCATTCTACCAAATTAGAGCAAGAGTTGAAGATACGAACCGATTTGTGAGTTTGTAAAACAAATGGGACTGTTATTTGGATGTGTCCATCTCAAGCCACGATATTATATTTCATCATAAAATTATAAATTAATGATGGTCAGTCTCTTATACACTTATTGTTTCACACCGTTTGATGTTATTTTTACAATTAATTGACTGGAATTGTCCTCCCCAGTTTGTTCATCTTTCTAAATGTTCACTGGAGCACTGATTGAGATAAGATACAACTATACTTACTCCCTTAGTAATTACTTCGTACCCTTAATTATTATTACTTTACGTTGACTAAGTATGTAAGCATATGCATGCATACTATGATTAAATAGAGGTACGCTACACACATATAATATATATATTATTATACTGCTCTTCTATTTAAAAAGGTCCATCAGGAACTAAACGCCTAGTCACAAACAATAATTTATACAAATTAAATGGAATACTTTTAATAAGCCTTATTAACGAGAATGTTGACGCGAAATAAAGCAAGATGTACAGAATCAAAAACTGAAAACTTGTGTTAACCCCATAGAATTAAATGTCTACCTTCTATATCATTGGTTAACCCAGATCGTTGCATCCATTCCAAAAGTGGGCATGAAAATTATTTAATCATCCAACATAATAAAATTGTCAAGTTTTGCATAGATAAGAGTTTTTAGGAATACTCCACCTTTCATCCTAATATACAGAAGTTTATTTACTTGATCGCTATTTCAAGGAGGCACAAATTTTGCATTTTAATTTTCACATTTGACTCATTGCCATTTTATTTTACTCTTCTTGTGAATGTACATCCATGTACTTTACTTTCCATGCATTCTTACAAATTCAACAGGATTAATAGTGCAATTTAACTGCCAAACTAAGAATACCATTGAAGAAATGAAGCTCCAGCCATAGCCCTGTCCTGAAGAAACTGAATTGTATAAATTTGTACAGCATATGTGAAGAAGTAGGGGTCAGGCAATACATGTATAGAGTATGGTTGGGCATTGATGATTCTTTGAAAACAGGTTTTGGCTATTTACTTCTTCTTCATGGATGGAAAGAACACGGAAATGCGGATCAGGCAGAAGTACATCAATTGAAGTTTCTTACGCATATAAGGCTTCCTTTTTCACTTTACTAATCTCTGCAACAGCTCCAAGGAACTAACCCACATGCATGTACGGCGTACATGTGGCAAGACAGAAGTTTTTAAAAGATTGAATGCCAGCCTGGAAGATGTGCTTAGGGGGGGGACAAGTTTCCTTTTTGGAACTGTATTCCATGCATCCATTTGAAGTACTCTGCTAGAACTGGAAGGAACTTATGTTCATTTTTAAGCACTTTTCTGAACTGGTCTACATACTGGATGTGTACACTGGGATATGTTTGGGAAATAAAGACGCAACACAATAAGGGATCCCTGTAAACATTGGGACCAGGAGGCTCCAACAACAAAGATCTTTTTCTTTAACCATCCTTATAATCTCGGCTCATACATTACTCTTATACTAGGCTAGTCCATAGAAGTACATAATGAAATAGCAAAGAACTCTGACTTGACTGTTTATCCCCGTATATTTGGGCTTATTTTTTACGGGTCATTCCGGCACAGGGATGGACAACAATCATTCAGCATGAGTCTCATGGACAAGATGCATGTAACATCAGAAATACTTTCCTTTCGCCCTTTTGTGAAGGGTAGTCTTCATTCATGAAAACTTTATCAATCCATCCACAGTCATAGGGTTCAGTTATAATTATTCACCCACCTTCCTTTTACTCTCATCATAAGACAAGCACTTCCAGTATATATAGCTCAACAATAATGAGCCTTTTCTTTCTCTGACTGAGTACTATCTATATGTAGGTACTTGACTTTCGAGTTGCATTAGGCATCATTTTACTGACAGCATTTCAAGTGTAACCGTGATTCTGTCATCCAATGCGAAACACCACGACATGCCCCCAATTCCGAATGAATTTTGATGCGACAATTTCAGAGTCATCTCAACCGCACCGAAAATTCCCAGTGGATATAAAGATCAAGGTCTATTCCTCTTCAAACCATCTCAAGTCAGAGCGAGATCTGTGTCCTTTGGGGCATGTCATTTCGTCATTCTCATCACTCACTCATTGACTGAGTGGTCCAGTCCAGTAGTACAGATGTGCCCAAGTCCTTCCTGTGGAGGGATCCTGCCTGATCCTGGGATAGTCAAGTCCTGTCACAGGACACATACATACTAGAAGTCTGTGACGGAGACTCTATGAATCTTGGAAGTTGTCATTGTTGTTCTACCCTGAATGAAGGAAAAGGGACCTTGTGCATGAGTCATGAATGTGGACTTGGTCTTAAGAGGCTGTGATTCCTTATTTCCCTCCCTTCTTCATTTTCTATAGGTTTTGTGAGAGTCATAGTCAATCTCAGCAGGATGGAGGGACTGGGACGGACGTGGACATGGTGAGACAGCAGGGATGCGTGATATCCTTCATCCTCTGCCCCTTCTTCCTCTCATAAGGACCAAGGAAAGGAAAGGAGAACTTAATTCTTGTTTAAATAGGAAAAATAGGAAAGGAAGCGGGATGAGGGCCTGTTGCAAGAAGGAAGGAAGGCTGCTATTCGATTTTTCCTATTTTGTTTGAGAAGTAGTAGTTGCGCCCATAGATTTCCATAAAGTATAAACGGAGTGGGTAGGAAAAAGTAGGGAACCCAACCCGATTCATTGTTCTCGAAGAAGCTGCTGTCATTCAGCTCTCAGACATTGATTTTCAACCATATGCTCTCATTTCCGGTCTCTTCGCTTGCCTGCTTGTTGGTTGAGTGAAGTTCAATTGATTGTCTATTATTCACTTTATCCCATCATTCATCACCACAGCAAGCACAGGAACCAACAATCATAGTCACTCAGTTGGATGTTAGAGGTTACTAATAATATGTAGTTCCTTTACTTAACTGGCTACTGTTCTCGACTTTGTGACTAGCATGCATGTGTACATATATGATGTACATAACAAATCCAAAAATTTCATGGGTCACATCCTGCCAGACAGCACAGACCATTTTACCGTAATATGCTTGGAAATCTATTCAAGGCAATAATCAACCACTACCCTACTATAATATTAATCTCCTGTGCGAAATATAGATGGTCAGTCGGTCACTGACAGTTTATATTTATTGATACAATTGTATTATGAAAGAGCATCATGATGCGACCTCTCAGGCTCAGTTAAAAAATTTTCTTGCAAATAGCATTTTCTCACGTTATAGGAAGTTAAAAATATCATTTGAAACGTGAACCACGCCCCTGTGTGGCTGGGTCAAATTGCTGCCGTAGTACAATATATTTGTTCTTGGTCAGTTTATTTATTTGCATATCTTTATTCAAAATAAAAATGTTGGGCAATGAAGATATGATTATTAAATGAATTATTAAGACCGTGCTACACGGTCAAGGGGCTCGAATTTAAGCATACCTAACTGGCAAATTTGATTACCTTATTAATGCTTTCTGTCATTTCTTTAACACAGTCTTGGTCCGATTTTATGGTTTCCACCAAATGTTTAACGCTCTGCTGTTGAATTGTCAAAAATTCCTTCACTGGGGCCAGAGATGTAGAATCGATATTGTACCGAGAAGTTGGTCTAGAATCGTGCGTAGACTTATGTAGGCGTATCTGAGATAAGAGCTCATTCAAACGACCTTTATACTGTGTAGGGGAGTTCAATTCAGAGTCCATGTCTTCAATGTTCTTTTTAAGCAGTTCTTCTTCTGGTTGTAGAGTGGTTCCCTGTTTCCTCATTAGCTCTTGACGACAGATAATCTACATAAGAAATTAGTCTGTTTATACGGAATCAAGCTTTATATAACAAGATTAAATTTGAGTTCAGGTTCTTACTGAAATTACACGATGTGTTAGAACAATGTGTTTGCGTTTCATCTGTTGAAGTTCGGCAGTCATATTAGCATGACGATTTAAAAGTAAACCAACGTCTTCTGTGATCAACTTTAAGCGAGCGTGGTGTTGTAAGGTTTCTTTCTGTGTTAACCATAAAACAGCCAATTATTAAGTTGCATCAATTGAGTTGAACATTTGGAAATTAATTGATACTTATGTGTAAATGTGCTGTAGTACTAACTTCTTGCCATTCAATTCGACTTTTTAATGCCTCCGGACCAACTAATGGAATCGGTATCATTAATCTTGGATCCGGGTTATCTTCTTGAGCCTTACTCCAAACTCGAGGGTCAATTCCTAACCAATACATATAAAACGCATAATTGAAATAGTACAGACATCAACATAATTGTAGGAATCATACCATCTGGGGGAGTTTCCAAATACCGTTTTAATTGTTCCGGACTTGGTTTAACTTTTGGGTTGACATTAGTAACCCCCATATTTTCTAATTGAGGTTTTAAATGTGGTTGGCACAAAGCGGTTGACATGTCCGTAGCAGGAACACGTCTCAGAGTGTTTCTATCTTCTGCAAATATAATTGCAACAGTATTTTCTTCACTCACAGCCTTCGTCCCAGAGAATCTAATCAAAATGTTTGGTCTATTCAGCATTTGCTGCATTGAGGTAACAATGCTAGTTTCATCTGCCACGACTTTGTCTTGTGGTTTCTTGAAATTTATAACAACAAGTCCATCCTCATTACTATCACAATACCTGCACCAGTAAAAAAAAGTACTTTGTTCAATTTACATGTTTACAATATTGTGTGAATAAAAAAGAGTAATCAATAGGTACATACATAAAGGCATATCCCACAGCTTTGAATCGATAGAATGGATTCAGTTGATTATACGCTACGGGTGGCGACGTTTGAGAATAATAACCTTTTCCTGCACCCCAACAAGCTTGGGAATAGTTCAGAGCCGCCAAAGTAGAGTCCCTTTCATCTCCAAACTTATGACATTGAAATACCGAACGTTGGAAGGCTTGCGCCTGATCTATAGCAGGTGCCTGTTGCAAAGGTTGTTGTAAGGATAGCGACGGCGTTTGTTGTAGACCTCCAAAAAGTGACGATGTTTGTTGCGCTCCAAAAAGTGTCGATGTTTGTTGTGGTGCTCCAAAAAGCGGCTGCGTTTGTGGTGCTCCAAAAAGTGATGATGTCTGTTGTGGCTGGGTTTGTTGCGTTGCTCCAAAAAGTGATGGCGTTTGTTGCGGCTGAGTTTGTTGTGCAGCCCCAAAAAGTGATGGCGTCTGTTATTTGTTGTGGCTGGGTTTGTTGCGTTGCTCCAAAAAGTGATGGCGTTTGTTGCGGCTGAGTTTGTTGTGCAGCCCCAAAAAGTGATGGCGTCTGTTGCGGTGCTCCAAAAAGTGATGGCGTTTGTTGTGCAGCCCCAAAAAGTGATGGCGTCTGTTGTGGTGCTCCAAAAAGGGATGGCGTTGTTTGCTGAGGCGCTCCAAAAAGTGTTGAAGTTTGACCTGCTAAAATTATATAGTAATAATCACTCCGTAAAGTGTTTGAATTAAAAATATTAAATTAAAAACAATAAAAATAAATAAAATACCTCCAAACCTATCCATGATATGATAAGGTGGAGAGATATCACCCAATTAAATTATTTAGATAAGACACGCTATTTTCACAAATTAAAGCGGAGACGGGAAGTGGCAGTGGAAATATATTGCCGCATAATTTCAACCGTGTTGCGGGAAGTCTTAAGTTTTTTTGCCTTTCTCCAACTCGTCTTCCGCTTTATGCGTTTTTCTTTAATTGTTAATTATCTAAAAGAATTAATTAAGATCCATAAATAATTACCCTGTAATTAAGTAATTATACAAAGACCTACCTCCTGCACTCGCATTAGTAAGGAGTGGAGTTAGATGTCTAATCAAGGGTTGATGATCAACCAGACCGAGATACTTCACAGGATAGAAAGTAAAATATTAGTGACACAACTGTTGACATATTGACATCAATCAAGATGTCGGTACTGAGACAATTTGGCCGACGGTTGTCTCGCTTGATGACATCACAACAATACCCAACTTGTGGTGGAGTTGTGGGGAATAATTCATCTTCAATTTATGGCTCAGCGTCGGTGACCTCAAGAAGTCTCCTCTCCTTTGGTCAACCTACTCTTGATACACATTCAGAGTTTTTTGGGAGTCCCATGGAGGTGAGGTTGCTTATTATTCTGTGAGATCACCATGCATTGTTAGTTAGTAATGGACTTGATTTGT